>BQNB010014285.1:2343-16772 GCA_026074375.1 Tanacetum coccineum
AAAATAAATGCTAAATTAATTTAAAAATTAAAATTAAATTCTAATTAACTTAATTTGAAAAATAAAAAAAAAACTAGAATTAAAACGGAGGTCGTTTGAATACTAAACGAAAAGAAACGGTAAATCGCATTCGGTAAAACGGGTCTAAGACTGAATTTTATGAAAAATAAAGCCTACACTAAATTTTATATTTTTCCTAGACACTAAATGACAAAAGAAAATTTTATAAAAAAGAAAAATATTTTTTTATTAATTTTTGGATTTTTTATGAATTTTTAAAGATTAATAACTAATTAAAACTAAGAAAATAGAAAAAGACAAAAAATAAAAGTTATAAAAATTCTGAAAAAATAAAATTAAATAAAGAAAAAGTTAACAATTCTAAAAATATAAAAATGCCCAAAAGTTATTAATTATATAAAAAGTAATTAAACTTATTAATTTTAAACCTAATTTAATTAATTAAATTAAATTAAACTAACAAAAGTTAACTGCTGTTAAAACAAAAGGACTAACAGGGAAGGGACATAAGGACTAACGGGGCAATAGGGTAGTTAACCACAGGGACTAACAATACTAACTATAAAATAGAAAATTACACAATTGGTCCCTGCACACCAACCCGATTACAAAAAGGGTCCAAAGTGCTTATTTTCAAAAACTTATAAAACCAAAGTTGTTCATGGACTTATGGGGAACAATTTTCTTAATAAGCACACTAGCTGAAATGAACTTAATAAGCCAGAAATGAGAGCTTTTGGGGCTGCAGAAGCTTATTAAGCTTATGAGCTTATTTTTCTTGGCTTTTGGGATTTTAAGGCTACAAAATAAGCTAAAACTATGGGAATAAGAGACTTACACTAAGGGAGTCCTAGATAAGCTATGGCAACCTAAATAAGCCCTAAAATAAGCTGGAAATCAATAAGCTAAATCTAAACAGTTTATTATAAAAACAGAAAAAGGGGAACTTTAAGCCTATAATAATGCCTTAATAAGCTATCTAAGGGATTAAAGCTGCTAAACCTAAAAGATAAACCTATAAGCTATGTTTAAAAGCAATAAGAACCTATGGCTTAATATTAAATAAGCTAGAAAAGTTGGGCTATTTTATGGTGCTCAGCACCAGGGGAAGCAAACAGTGGGCATAAGGGGTTTTTTAGGCTTATCAAAATAAGCACTCAAGGGCTTTTTACCTAAAACCAACCCCAAACAGATGAACAAGGGTGGCAAATGAGCTTATTTTCAGAATATAAGCCATCAAAATTAAATGGAACCTGCTGATATTGGGGCTTGAATTTGGCATTTTTCAAAGAAATGGTATATTAAACACTTAAAATTACTTGGTCATTTGGTTATAACAGAACAAGGGAGCTTTCTTTTTGGCTTTTTGTAACTCCAACAACACAAGAAGTGAGGTGCTTAAGCTGTTTCAACAGCTTAAGCCCTTAAGGTCACTTTGGCTTTCTAAAATTTTGACAGAAAGACAAAGGACCTTAAAAACTTATTTTTAAACTAAAACCTTTGATTAATTTGACTTAATAAACTCCACACACTCAGCCAAAGTTGGCTGAGTGGTTATGACCCATGAAAAATCCCATATGACCCATTTTGGGGTCTAAACCAAACACCCCCTTATTTATATAAAAAGGTTGTTAACTGTTTTTTAGGTAAATGCAGGCTGAGAGAATTAATCATAAGTGAAGTTTAATAACTTTTAACACATTTTTAAATAATTTAAACAGAATTAAACAACTTAAATTATACTTCAAATTTCGACAATAGTAATTTCACAAAAACTCTTAACTTTTTATATTAAAAACAGAAATATTACAACAAAAACTCTTGAAATTGAACTGAGTACAATAATTTAAAGTAGACTTAATTAAAATTAAACTAAAAAGTAAAAACAGGGATGGTCGCTCTTCGGGTTGTCTTCTTTTCTTTTATAGAAGTCTCAAAGCCTTCACTTGGTCTTGGTTTGTGTTTCTTGTGTGTGTAGAAACTCAGATAAGCAATCCTAGCCCTCCATTCACTTTGTATACAATCTCACCATTGAAGGGGGGCGGGTTTTTGTAAATTGTCAACTGGGAAGGTTTATAGGGGTAATGGGGAGGTGGGAAATGAGCTGGGAGATGTACTTGGGATAGTGGTATGGCCTAGAAACCATGGGAGAGGGAGTATGGTTTTGGCGCCAAGGTGGTTACGGGTACCCTGTTGTTGCAGGTTTAAATGGAAAGTTTGGGGAAGGTGCAAAAAGCACCCCCCATCTTTCGTCTTTAAGCTTTTTTTTATTAGTTCTCTTTTCATTTATCTTATAAGCGAAAAAACTGTTATAAAACTATGTTTAGAAAAGTGATCTTATGGCCTTGTGGTTTGTATAACAAAAGAATAAAGAAAGGTTTTGGTAATTCACCAATGTACACCTGTGTCGTAGAAAATATGGTCCCTCTGGTTAATAAACAAAAGGATAGTGAAGGGTTTTGGCAAATTGCAAAACCAGTCACCTATGTTGAGGTTTTGTTTTTCTATTTTTATTTTTTTAAAACTAACTTTCATAACTTGCATCTTATCGGCCCTTTTCTTTATTTTTTTCTTTTTTAATTATATAACCAGGTTTTTTAACATTTACATTTTGGGCCCTGAGTTTTATAAAAAGATGTTTGGGCTTGGGTTTGTGATTGGGCTTTTTCAATGGGCCCGACTAAGGGTAGGTGATGGGTTTTGTGTGTACAATCGGCTGAGATTGGCTGATTGTAACTGGGCTCTAGATTGGGCCTTCAAAGTATTCTCAGTCTTTGTCAAATGCACACATATGGGCTGCTGTAATTGATTGTGGGCCCATTTGGTCTTCACTGTTTTATTAATTTTACTATGGCATTCCCGGTCCATCAGATGGGTTATGATGCATCCAATAGTATTCTTCAGTTCGGCTTTGGTTTGACTGTCTGATTCTTCTGGTAATTGACTCTGACTTGGCATTTTTGGACTGTGGCCTGATTTGGCAAAGTCTTTCCATTCCTTGCTTAGTTTTGTCATTTTGCTTGGTTTTCTGCCTTTATGTTGATATGTCATCTTCATGCACTATACAAATGGCAAAAACAAAACATTTATATTTGGCAGTTTTTTGTCTGTTTTTGGTCATGTTATTTAAGCTCGGGTTTTTAGATCGGGTAAAGGATTATGTGTAATTAAAGCACTTATCAATTCTACCGTGACAAATGAGACAAGTTTCTGTTGATGAGAAACTCGACATGTGCTGAGAAGGGTTTGTGCATTGCATCACTGGGTCCTTGATGTCGTTTTTAATCGTCAGCAATCAAGCTTGTGATTCTCTGAACAGATATATTGTTATGGACCCCGGTACTTTCTGCCTTTAAGTTGTGTGGATGGCTCTCTTTCTTTAGACCCTTTATCCATACATTTCTTTTTCATTCCTTCAACGCCTTCATTGCTTACCTTAGGACTTCATTACTATACAGCTTGTTGTGATTGTTCTAGTGTTAGCTCTATCTTAGTCGGCATTATTCATATTAACATTCTATCTCTAATCATACCTAAGGACTGCTTTTTCTAACTTTGGGATTATCCTTGGGTAGATCCTCGGTCTCTGTTGGACATAGGATTGATTCCTAACCCTTAACCACCTTTATGACTTCAGATTCGTCATGAAATTTAGATGTTGTTGGGTGTAAGATCGAAAACATAAAACCTTTAAGCAACATTGAAGTCAATTAGATCATATTTTAAATACATTTTTTCCCCTTATTGTAAATAATAAAACACTTAGTTTTTGAATACCTTGTGATTAAATTATGTCTTTAAAATTGTGTGGGAGAAATATTATCAGCATGACTGGTTTGAACATTTTGTTAATGTTTGAATACATAAGAATTGTCAATTTGATGTATCCAAGAACATTAAAAGTTTGGTTTTTTCGAAAAAAATCTCCCTCAAAAAATAGAACCAATTGAAATATTGTTTTCTTTTGAAAACTTGTGAGGGTTGGGTGTTGAGCACAAAATTTTGAAAGATTATGAATTGTTCATCGAGAAATTCTTGAAAAATTGTTTGTGGTTTTTTTTCAAATTTTGTAAAAAACCATATTGTTAGAGGACCTTCTCTCTAACGTGTAAGGGTAAAGCGCCACTGAAACGTACACTTTCCTTTTTCTTATGGCTAAGAAATTGAATCGTCTTGTTAGAACAATCTAAGACGAGAAACGTTAATTTTCTCGTTGTGAGGATAAGTTATAAACCTTCCTTTATATGAAGTCCGGGTTATGTACTGACATTTGCACATAAGCCATTTAGAAAATTAGAAATGACATGATTTGAAACTATTTGCAACTCTCGCTCGAACTTCATTTACACACCCGTGTCAATATTAATCGACATTTCTAAGCACGTAAATGTTATCGATTCCAAGAGACATGTCGAGAAGAATCTTTTTGGAAATTTTCTGATTTTCTGATTTTGTATTTTCTTTGTTGTAAGAGTTTTAATTTTTGTATTTATTTTGCTTTTCTCAAAAATATTTACATGGTGATGTTTGATGATGATTCAAGCAATGAAATCCACTGGAACATTACTATCAAAGTCTCATTTGTCAGAACCTCCAGATCAGCTGGAGTCAAACATCTCATACCAATCCTTCTGACAAGATACTTAAACCGATCCTCAGGAAGGGCTTTCGTAAACATGTCAGCTAATTGGTATTCAGTTCTGACAAAATATAATTCAATTATACCATTTTCAACCTGTTCCTTTATGAAATGACGAGTATGATGTGCTTTGTTCGCGAATGGTTGTACGGGTTTGTGCAATAAGATTGATTTATGGCTGACTGAGAGTCGCAGTACAATGGTATTTTGTTGTAGTTGAAGCCATAATCTTGAAGCTGTGTCCTCATCCACATTACTTGAGCACAACTTGCAGATAACGCCACGTACTCTGCCTCTGCTGAAGACATTGCAGTGCAGTTTTGTTTCTTTGACATCCAACTTACTAGTTTATACAATGGAATCATGTATCTCCTGAAGTGCTTTTCTGTGTATCAAGGCATCCGGTTTTCATGATCAGGTCTAAAAAATGCTGTTAGTTCAAAAGACAGAATCCTTTGGGATTACCAGTTAGTCCCATGTTAATGATACCCTTTAGGTATTTAAAGATTCTTTTAACCTCCTTGAGGTGTTTTGAGTTTGGTCGTGCTTGATAACAGTGCACTATAGCTTACTGTTGCACTAAGTACGGTATACTAGGATTTGTCAAGTTCCTATGTAGTGACTCGATTTTTATCTACGATAATCCATATTGGTCTACGGGTTCTCCTCTCAAAGTCCATATCTAGTTTGGGTTTTAGTAGCATTGGTGTATATACAATGGAGTGACAGTTTGTCGATATTTATGCTTTTTCAGATTTCTAAAGAGTACTTGGCATGATTGATAAAAATACACTTTTGGGGAATGGTGGATGATGAAGTCCTTAAAATGAATTTCATCTCCCCACTTTTAAGGACAGTTCAAATCCTACTGTGCATTAAATTTCAAATCTTTTGGAATTTTTTGGGTTTTGTAGACCCAAAATTTAGTCATCAACGTAAATCTGCACTACGTAGTATATCCTTCCCCGTATTTTATCTGATTATTGTTGGGTCATTGTACCTTAGAAAAGCCTTTGACATCAGGAAGGTTGATAGTGTCATCTTTAACAGGCTCTTGGAGCTTGCTTTATCCATACAAGCTTTCCTGAGAAGGTAGACTTTTTTCTGGATGATCTGGTATCAACAACCTTTTCTGGCTGGCAACATAAACTCATCCTCAGTTGGACCATTAAGAATATGCCGTTTTCCACATCCATCTGATAGCTTGGAAGGAAAGAGTTGTGTGCTGCTGTGGGCAACAAAAAAATCCGAACTGCTTCCAAAGCGATGCTAATGGAGCATAATGATTCTTCAAAATCAATACCCTCTTCCTGAGAATAAAACCTTTAGCAAACAAGTCGTTGCTTTGTTGTGATTACATATGATCTTCATCCTTTTTGTTCTTACTAACCATCTTTAGTATAAGAACCTCTTGGCAAATGGTTTGTCGAAGAGTTCCCAGTCTTTTAGTCTGTCGAACTGATGAAGTTCATCCTGCATTGCTTGATCCTTGCAGAATCCAGCATTGCCTCCTTAATGTTCTTCGGTCAACAATACTCACCCGTCGTAGCTGCGAACATACACATTTCAGGATCTGTGGCAATGCTGTGTACTTGTTTGAACTGGCATGGAGGATTTCCTATGATCGTGTTCTATTGGGGACATGATCTCTGGTCATCGGTAATCATGACTTTGTGGTTGATTGAAATGAATGCACATTGGTATTATCAATGTGCGTGAGGATGACTCCACAAATTTCTTTGTACCCGATGTACAAAAAATGGATTGATAATTCATGCTTTTGAAAGTGATTGCATTCGGTGCTTGATCATTTGTTGTTCTTCCTCAGCATGATAGTGTGTTGGATTGTTTTTTCCTCTCAGTAAATAGGAACTGAAGAAGAAATTCTAACCCTTGTTGTGACGAATCTGTCTTCTCTGCTGTAGGAACAACATTTTGTCTTGGGGGCACGGGGTCAGAGTTGTCATAATCTGACGCCTTTTGTCCTTGAGGAACGAGGCCTAAAGAGACATTTTCAACAGACATCTCTTGTCGTTGTGGTGCGAGGTCTGAACTGTTGTGATCAGACATCATTTCTTTGATTTCATCAATTGATATGAATTGACTCACAAACTATTAAGCGTGTTCTCTTATTGTAAACACGATATCCTTTCGACTGAGTAGAATATCCCACCATGACACATGGATCCCCTTTTTCTTTCATCTTGTCCAGATTTTCCCCATCTCTAGTTATGTAACAAATGCAACCAAGATGTGAAGATGTTTTATTAAAGGTTTCCTGTCATTGATGATGTGATATGTCGTCTTTCCATGAGTGGATATGATGATTGATCTGTTCTGAGTATAGCATGCGGTTGCAACTGCTTCAGCCCAGAATGATAATGGAAGCTTAGAAGCTGAAAGCATCGTTTCGTGCAGCCTCAAACTATAGTACGATTCCGTCTTTCGACAACGCCGTTCTGTTCAGGTGTTCGAGGAGTGGAAGTTTGATGTTCAATGCCTTCTTCTTTGAAATAAGCATGGAGTGTCTTGTTCAAGAATTCCGTGCCTCTGTCAGTACGGTAACAGTAAATACTTGAGCTTGAGATTGCGTGTGAATCAGGTTGAGAAAGTCGTTTGAGAACTTCTGGTGTTTCATCCTGGGGCGTAGAAAAAGATCCAAGTGTATCTTGAATAGTCATTCTACATATCACTGGATTATACTTCTTCCCTTTATGCTTGCAACTCGCATTGGTCCACACAAGTCCATGTGAAGCAAATTTAGCCTTACTTTGAAATAGGAACTGCTTTTGTCTTGAATGAACTTCTTTTTGCTTTCTCATTTCACATGACGAAACTAAGTTGATCTTGACTTATTTCAACTTAGGTAGCATTCACAACTTCTTTCTTTGAGGAGTTTTAAGGTGATGTATCGTAAGTTCAGCTGAGAAAAAGCATCCTTGATGCCATAACAATGCTTGAGTTGGTGTAGCTTTTGCCATGAAATTCAGATTAGAGTTGATGAGTATGTATCTTGAAGAGATATTGTGTAGAGATCAGATCCACGAATTTCCAGTTAGTAGATCGTTTCCTTGAGATCTCTCTCAAATAAGTAGATTTCTGAAAGCATACCTCCAAATCAGCATCACAGAATTGACCAACCCGAGAAAAAGATTGTGATTGTGGCCTTCGATCGTATTAAAACCCGTTCTGATGTGATTTCTTTGAAATTCAGATCTCATAACAAGAATTGGAGCAAAACTGATCATTCCAAAATGATTGTACCCAGAAATTTCTCCACAAAATTACACAAAAGCTTGAGATTGCCGTTGTGCTTTGGCATCCTAGAGTCAACATTGAATTGATGAGTTGTACTATCTGCGAACGAGAATTAGGGCACGATGGAACATTGGACCAAATTGGATCTAAGGAATTTGATATCTTCAAGACATTAGTTATCCTAGAGACAATGTCTATAGTGGGACTAATACTTGTTGATTCATCAGCTTTCCTAATCTTAGGCATCCATATCTTTTTGGTCCTTAGCGGCTTTTGTGTCCATGTATATCCTGATGGACATCTCTTAGCTATCCACCATTTCCATTCCTGATTTGTATTCTCATACAACTCCTTATAGTAACTCTTGGATTTCTGAATAGTGGTATCTGATGCAACTGTTTTCTTATGGGGTGTTGCAACAGATTTGTTCGCTTTTCTCTTGGGTTTACTAGCACTAATAGGCACTACATTAGGCTTCTTAGTTCTAGCATTCACGTCTTTCAAGTATCGAGAAACACAAGCATCATGATTAGAATTAAACACACATGTTCCACATTCAGCACAAACAGCATTCACATTCGAAGTTCTGGAGTTTGAACTGTCATTACACGAGTAGGTACTGACTTTGTTTTCTTAGAAATACTAGAAAATCTATGATGGTCTTCTATCTTAATTCTTTTGAAACTTCACTTGACTATTGTTTGGCACGACCTTATCTTTAACTTGATAGCACTTAAGCTGTTGTCTGTGATTGCAGTTTTACGTACCTATAAAATATATAATAATAATACTACTTAGGTAAATTCCAACTATTCACCTTTAACCAGGTAAAAGTTTAGACTTACAAAAATATATAATCTATATAATTATACGAGTTTAACGGGCAAGTATGCTCACCCGGGTCGTTTTCCCCAATGACTAGTGCAATTGAAACCACGTTTTAAGTTCGGATTCTGATTTGAATAAGCAAGTTGATGATTTGTTAATCTAGAAAAAATTATACTAAAGAGATAAAATGATAAGACACTTAATAAAAATAAAAACCTTAATTAATTTTTTTTTCTTTTTAAATAAAGTCTAATTAAACTAATTTTAAAATTAAACCTAATTACTAATTAAAACTATTAAACTTAATTAAAACTTAACAAAGGACTAATGGTGCAAATACCTAATAAACTAACGGGGGGGACTATCTGAAAAGCAATTTAAATCGAAAGTTACCTTTCTACCTAAGAATCTATCCGATAACAAACTAAGACCCTGATATTAAGGTGAAATTGAAAGTGCTTATAATGAAAAACTCAAGAAGCAAAGTTGTAAAGAAGCTAGGGGGAACAAGATTAATACACAGGGCTATGGGTGAAACTCACAAATATGCTCACCAAGAGCTTATCTTTAAGCTGTTTCAGATAAGAGGGCTATATCCTTGGTTTTAGAAAAATAAAAGTATAGACAAACTCAAAACTAGATCAAAATGAAAAAGGAAAGAAGTCCTAAAGAGCTTATGATGTGTTTAATCTATAAATGAAAAGAAATTAAAGCTTAAACTACTTTTAAGGGCTTTTAAAAAAAAAAACACTTTGAAAATTGATCATGAAATAAGCAAACTCAGGAAATAAGCAAAGAAACACAAACTTCAAATAAGCTAGAGGAACTAAATAAGCTGACTAGACTTTGGAAACTTAAAAAGAAACTCTTAACTACTTATAATTCATCTAATTAAGCTATTAAATCTAGACTTATAAGCTGAATTAACAAATTTAAATCCTAAAGATTCTAAGTACTGTTTTTGGAATTTTCAAGTTTTTTTTATAGCTTTTGACAGCTAAATTAAACTAAGGAATAACTAGAATTGCAAAATTATGACTTAAAATGTATTAAGCTATAGAAAAATCTTAAATCCTTTACTGGGAATTGGAAAAGCTAAATCTTAAAATTACTGTTCTAAATTAAGCTGAGAACACTGTGTACTAAATAAGGTTTGTACTGCTTGTGTAATATTGTTCAACAGTACTTTGAATGTTACTGCTGATGCCAATTGATTTTTTAAAAACGTAATAAGTAATGGGATATAGACTAAGAACTAAAACTAAGATGTATATAAAGCTAAAGCTTTAATCTTAAATCCTAATGAAAATGTAGCTAACAGTATTAACTTGTAAGGATGTACTAAATTTTTAGTTAGTATGGTAGTGTAAAGGTTCTGGCAGCTACTAACTTGGTTAGTACGGCCTTAGTGCAATTTGAGACTGACACTAACAAACAACCCTTTACAATTTTGACAGGGATTTAGAAAAGCTTTTTAAGAGAAATTTTTTGTGATGCACAATAACTAATACCAGATAAAATACTTAGCTTTTGAACAAACTTAATAATCATTGATTAAACAATCTGATAAGCCTTAATCTAAGACCTAAACTATTTTTAAACTAATATTTTTGGATTATTTTATGAGTTTTTATGGCGAAATAATAACTATATGATCTAATCTATATAAGCAAAAAGAAAAATATAGATTAGGACACAACTAATATAGCACTTGAAGGACATATTTTTAAACATTAATAAGCAAAGAGAATAAGCAAATAGGCAATATTAAGCATATAAACTAAAACTAAGCAACTTAAAATTGAAGTTTAAGAAGAATGAAAAGAGAAACTTACTTAATCCTTCAGCTAAACAAAAGGGACCAATTAAGGCAGCTACAAGCTCTCTAACTTAGTAATAAGCTAGAGTAAAAGTCCTTGGGATCTCTTCCAAGGTATAGATTCCCCTTCCAAAAGATCAAATAACAATAAGTTCCTTGGAGATTAACTAATTTAGGTTTAGATAAGGTTTATACTGAATTTCAAACAGATCTATTTAAGGCTTTATAGACTGAAAGAGCTTAATATTAGCGTTTGAGACCAAATTGGCTTAAATTGAGAGCTTAGAAAAGAGGATTTAGAATACTAAAAACTGAATTTCATAAATTGAAAGCTGAATTACATTACTAGAAAAGGAAAATTACATTTAAGAAAAACATGAATTTAAGCTAGACTAAATTACTAAAATCTAGATAAAAAACGTAAAAGCTAGATAAAAGGAACCACTCCTTGTGTGTGAGAATGAGGCCTATTTATAGTGCCAAGCTGAAGCTTCTAGGTCCTCTAGCCTTGCTCACCAAACTTTTAATCTTGGCCAATCATTTCTTCAATCATTTGATCTATATTGTGGGACGTTGGATCATTTTGTGGACACCTGAGGATTGCCAGGCTGGATTTCTTTGATGTAGTTTTTTTTTTTTTTGTTGTTAGTTTTGTGAAGTGAGTTTAGCAACAAAAAACCCACATAAATTTGTGTTTCTCATGGCTAAGTGGCTTTGAGCTTGAGGCTGGATAAGTTATCCTTGATTAGACTAAATATGTCCCTGTCCATCTTTGTAAGTGAGACCTTGAATGAAATTGTCTTCCGTACCCTTTAATTTTCATTTGCCCCTTGATTTACCATAGGAGTGAAATTGGGGAAGACGGGTGAATAGTAAAAGGGTTCCCGCTCCTTTTTTTTGACAGTTAAAACTGTTGTAGTTTGAGAAGTTTACACATTTGGTCCCTCTCTTCCTTTTCCTCTTTTTAAGTTATAAATAACTTTTAGAAATAGCAAGATTGGCCCTTGTGGATTGCTAAAGGACTTGGGCTTTGGCTTCGGCTTTGTACTCTTCTGATTCTCGTGTTCGGGCTTGCTTGTTTTTGACTGTTTTCTTGTGATTTTTGACTTATTCATTCCTGCAAAAATTATTTTTTTTTCAAAAGATACACAAAACACAAAAATACAAGCATTTTACCGTTTTTGGTCTGTTTGGTTTTATTTGGTGTTATTTTAGGTATAATAGATATGTGTTTTTTACACTTATCAAATTCCCCAAAACTAAGAGGATTGCGTGTACTCACGCAATATCACATGCATTATAACCAAATACTCTAAATTATTCAAATAAACCTGGAAAAGTAGCAAATATTTTTGTTGACAGAATTAAGTGATCACATGGTTATAAAACAGCCGACTTCACAGTTTCTAAGATTTTTTCTTTTTTATGATTTTTCTTGATAATTAACTATCTTAACATTACACTTATTTTGTTTGTGTTGACATAATGTAGTGTTTCATTACCCATTGGTTTATTTTTGGATCTTAGATACAAAAAAGGCACAATTTAAAGTGTCTAAAAGATAATTTCGTCATCCCCGTTTTTTCACTTTTCCCATGCTAAGCTTAAAAATAAGATCACCGTTAATTACAAGTCATGACACTAACACTACTGCGTAAATACTAATTGTGTACTTACTTTCCTCCTAAAATCCTATTTTGTATCTCAAGATTTTACCCCCTTAAGTCTTATTACCCGATGGCTCTTTAAGACTTTCTGTTTCGATACCTTATTTAATTCCAAATTACAAAGTGTAATGGTTAAGAACGCAATAATTAACTCCTAGCCCTCTTCAAAAGATCAGATGTTATCAAGAATAAAGTCCACATCAAGGCAACCAAAATTTGGCTTTTATTAGGTTACTTAAGCAAGGTACCATTCAAGTCATATACCCGAAGGCTCTTTAAGACTTTGAATATACCAATCTTATTTGCACCATATACCCTTAGGCTCTTTAAGGCACAAAGTAAGACAAAAATAAAGCAACATTATTATACCTCAGTCCTTTAGTAGGCTACAATATCGGCCACGCCTCCGACAAGATATAGCAAACATATTTCGACTTTGATTTATAGTAAGTAAACCGGTGCCTTATATGAAAAACTCCACATAGGCCACGCCTCGACACGATGAAGTAATCTGGCAGAGATACTTATTTATTTATTATTTTTGTATTTTTAAGCCAAATTGAGTATTCCTGATGTGTACTCATCCTAATCACAAAGGAACTAAAGAAAACTTCTATTAGCTAATTATTAACCAAAAAACCATACAACTCTATTTATTAAACATTCATATAAAAGTGAAACAAGCTAATGGGAGAAAAAGCCACAATTAATACATATGAGCTTGAAAGAAATCCAACTATTCTACGTTTAATGTCATGACTTATAAATAACACTATCATTTCTTGTTCTTTGCAAGAGAAATTTGCAAATGCTTAGCCTATATAAAATCCAACTCGGCATATTTAAAATCTACTTGAGATTAGCACAAGTTTTCTTTTACTAACGATTCAAGTCTAGCATGTTTAAAGTCTACATGAGACTAGCACAAACTATCATCATTAATTGTTAAGGGAGAAAGCTAGGAAAGCTTACCACGTATACGATCAGGTAAAAAAAAAAATTACTTCTTATTCTTACCAACGGAAAACCTACATTCATGTCTTAACACTTTTTTTTTTTTTTTTTTTTTAGAACACTAAAGACTGAAAAATTTAAAATTTTTGCTATTTTTGTGGGGAAAACGGGTACGTGAGAACAAAACAATAAGCAAGCAACATCAAATCGATAGATTCCCTTCCCCAAACTAAAACGAAACATTGTCCTCAATGTTTAAAGTCGGGTTTCTACGTAAATCTAAGCCGTTTATGAAGTATGCAAAGATAAACGTTAATCGATTATGATGAAAGGATATGGATCTCCCCAAACTAATTTCACACAAAGGATGAGAAGCTCGAGTAGAACGGGAAACAACACCGGACACGAGAGGCTTCATTGAATTTGTTGGGAGAATCCTGCAAAAATCACAACAAACAAGCAACAAACATCGAGAAATCGGAAAGAGTACAAGCCTCTCTCAACACAACACATTAGTTTAAGAAAATAGAAAGAAAATAGAAAGGATAAGCATAGGGTGAACTCCCACGAAGCGGCTTGTTTTTGGTCACCGAGTCGCAAGCTCGACTCGATCCCTGAATTTAGTTGTCCTTAGGGAAAGTCTGGAGGTCCGGGATAACCAATGGTGGTGTATCCCCTCCATAGTAGTGCTTAAGACGGTGGCAGTTGACTTTGAAATTAGAACCATCGGCATGAGACAACTTGGCAGTGCCATAAGGATAAACTTCGGTGATTGTGAAAGGTCCGGACCATCGGGACTTGAGCTTTCCGGAGAAAATCTTTAATCGGGAGTTGAAAAGTAAAACTTGATCACCAACATTGAAGATTCGGTTCTTTATCTTGGAATCGTAAAGCTTCTTTGTCTTCTCCTTATAGATTAGCGAATTCTCGTAAGCTTGATCACGAAGCTCGCTAAGTTCATTGAGTTGAAGCTTTCGATGATGGCCCGCGGTCTTTAAATCGAAGTTGGCATGTTTAAGAGCCCAATATGCTTTGTGTTCTAGTTCAACTGGTAAGTGACATTGTTTTCCATAGACTAGCTTATACGGAGTGCATCTAATAGGAGTCTTGTAAGCGGTTCTAAAAGCCCATAATGCATCATCTAGTTTGTCGGACCATGAGGAACGGTTTTCTCCTACCGTCCTCTCCAAAATTCTTTTGAGACCTCGATTCGTGACTTCAACTTGACCACTCGTTTGAGGGT
>BQNB010014285.1:17399-75439 GCA_026074375.1 Tanacetum coccineum
GATAAAGGGTGTAAAGAAAGAAGCCCTCCATACACTTAGGCAGAAACCGAGTCAATACATATGCTGCCAGAATCACTAAGATGATTGCTGACATTGAAGACCGACATCATGGACCCAGTGTTGCAATGCACAACCCTCCCTAGCCACTCAGAATCTCTCAAAAGATTTCTGTTTCATTTCTCACAGAGACTAAACACGTATTTCTCACTCCAAGTTAGTTGATATTGAAAAGGTGGCAGTCAGCTCTAGCCTCCGATCACTAAAACCAAAACGCACTATCGAGTCTAGAGCCAAGAGATCATCAATTAATCTCGTTAGGACACATTTCCAATTCTCTTGTCTTTCACACACTGTGGAAACAAGTCTATCCTAAGAGTCCTACGCATTATCCTTGTGATATTGCCAGAACATCCGAGTGAAACGATGGTTTTTCACAATGAAGATGGAAATCCTGCTAGAGCCAACATCAAACAAGCTCTTGGTAGGTGACTTGTGCGATTCTACAAGAATCAAACTTGTGTCAACTGGAAAGAAACGATGGTGCGATTCTGTGTGAATCAAACTTGTTCCAGTATAAGAATTGACGGTTATTGATCATTTGATAAACAATCAAATCTTTCGAAGTGTTACAAAATATTTTCATAAGAAACACTTAGACTGACTTTTCAAATCAATTTTCTCTTTATTACTAACTGTTTCATTACAGGATATCTTAAAGATGGAGATGGAGATGGAAATTCCCAGCACCTGAGATATCAAGTAAATAACCGAATGCTCAGACACGACCTACACTTGTTATGATGTTATGAAAGACCTCATAAAGGTGTCAAAGCTTCCGCAAACTCTGATGTCATGTATTTCTTCACAAGTGCACAAGATGGCGATCCATTACAAGATGATGTAAGATTATGTTTGGGCGATGATCTCAAGAAAGCTCAAGATCACAGTCAAAGACAAGTCTAAGATGAATCAAAAGATCACTATCCCAAATGTACAAGATATCAAATGTCTACGAGCTAAAGACTGAAGTGATTAAGTTTGGTATTTTCAGGGGTGACCTCCCTTAGGGGGAGATTGTTAGATATTAGAAAAAGACTCGGTCACCCCGTGTATTTTACTGTTTATTATAGCTCGTAGTTTAATAGTTAATAGTACGTTTTTCGGTATTAAGTCGGGTACGAATACCCGGTATATTGTAAGTACTATATAAGCCTCTTCCAACTTTGGAAGAGGTAAGCTAGTCATTTATTTCTCTTTTCATAGAAACACTATTTCTCTCTCTAGAAAACTCTCTCTAGTGTTTCTCTCTCTAGAAACTAGCCAAATCCAAGAATCGACCCCGTGTTATGATATAAGATATACCACACGTTGTGACTCCTCTTTATTTATCTACAGACATGGGACCGATACTGCTTACTTGTTATTGTATATTGTTCTCACAGCTTCTTTAGAGAGATTGTTGTAGCTGATTATTAGATCGTTACATCAGGAGTTTGCTATGACAGATCTGGGTCCGCTCAATTATTTTATGGGTATATCAGTTACATGTGATTCTTCGGGGTTGTTTTTATCTCAGAAGAAATATGCTCTTGAGATTCTTGACAGGGCACATATGGCTAATTGTAATCCCAGTCGAACTCCTATTGATACTGAGTCTAAACTGGGAAGTGATGGTGATCCGGTTTCTGACCTGACTCTTTATCGGAGTCTTGCAGGTTCTCTACAGTATCTCACTTTTACTCGACCAAATATTTCTTATGCAGTTCAGCAGGTGTGTCTTTATATGCATGATCCTCGGGAGCCTCAATTCTCAGCTATTAAACGGATTCTACGGTATGTTCGTGGCACTTTAGATTATGGGTTGCAGCTGTTTGCATCCTCTATTACAGAGTTGGTTGCTTATTCAGATGCGGATTGGGCTGGTTGTCCTACTACTTGACGTTCGACTTTCGGGTATTGTGTTTTTCTTGACAACAACTTGCTCTCTTGGTCCTCTAAGCGTCATGGCGTTGCCAATGCTGTTGCAAAGACTTGCTGGTTACGCAATTTATTGCGTGAGTTGCATACTCTTTTATCTTTCGCTACGCTTGTTTACTGTGATAATGTCAGTGTTGTTTACTTATCATGCAATCCGGTTCAACATCAGTGTACAAAACATATTGAAATTGACATACATTTTGTTCGTGATTTGGTTGCTGATGGTCAAGTCCGAGTGCTACATGTGCCTTCTCGTTATCAGTTTGCGGATATCTTCACCAAAGGCTTATCTTCAGCTTTATTTGAGGAATTTCGATCTAGTTTGAGCGTCCGCTCTCTTCCCGCTCCAACTGCGGAGGAGTGTTAGCCCGTATTTGTATTGTAGTATGTATGATTGTATTAGGCTCAAGCCCAAAGTCTAGATTATTCCTTGTATCCCTATAAAGGGTCGTATATTTTGATGGAATGGACAACACAGATTATAAACCCTAAATATATCTTACATTCAGTTACAGGTTTTCTTGATAAAAAAGTTACGTATCTTTGGATTTGTATGAATATCAAAGCTAATTATGGAGTATATATCTTCAAATATATTTGTGAAAATTAAAAGATATCAACATAGTTTTTTAGAAGATATTATTATAATTTTGGATAGTAAAACACAAATGGTGGCTTGGCTTAGTTGGTTAAGATCATTGCATGTTAACAATACGTCATGAGTTCAAACCTTGCTATGTACTTAATTTTTAAAATAATTTTGAAATTTATTGAATTGTAGGTGTCATGTCATTGTTGAGGTGGCATTCTATGCATTTGCCACATATATATACTCATAATTAGTTCATATATAATTTATAGATATACCTTGTAATTTGCAATGGTTTTTCTATCATGTGCCCCTATTATAGATAACAACGTCTCTAGTGACATTTTTGACATATTATTTTCTTATTAGTTTATAAGACAAGAAAAAAAACGACGTTTGTGACCTTTTCGTTAAAAGTATATGAACGATGAGGTATGATACATGTTGAAGGATTTCATATACGACATACGTTAATGTATTGATGTTATTATATTTATACCATTGTAAATTTCAGTAGTAGTGATAGATGTCTCTGTAGATCTTATGTTTTTATTGATAGTTACATGATTATACAATCTACTTTTTGTAATATAACGTATTATTACAAATAAGACAATACAATTTGAAGTTGTTTCTTTGCTTTGTTGTCTAAATTTTATAATTTTAATATGTAATTGGAAAATATAATGAATATTTAGCATTGTTATAAACTTATTATTGATAACAACAATAGTTGCCAACTTTGAACTTTTTTTCTGTGTGTGTCATTTTCCTTTATATTTGACTGTTTACGTAGAAAATAAGTAGATTCGTCGGTTGTGGTACATTTTGAAAGCACGTTACTTATACAACATCCAAAAAGTATGTAATCTATGAGTGAAAAATAATAATAATTTATATGTTGTGGGACCTTTATTTTATTAAAATACAATTTCCCCTTCACAATAAAACTAAAACTAACATGAACTCCTTTCTCATAGTCTCTAAGTTGAAATGAGAGGATCTAATCCAATCTTGATTGCAAAGACTAATTTACGCATTGTTGGTCCTTAAATTAACTACGCGATTTCTTTTGTTTTAGGTTTGATTTACTGTTACGCTTGGGGTTTTAGGTACCTCAAAATTTCTTGAATGCGGCATGGTTTTCTTTGACTGCACTCTGTTTAAATATTCTCGTTAGCTATAAGGGATTTTTTTTTGTCTTTTGTTGGTTTTCACATATACCTTACCTCAGTTACACCGTTTGGTCCTGAACTTTTCCAATGCACGATTCACTTTCCAATGCACGATTCAAAAATCCAATCAACTTTCATCTTCAACCTCTCACCCATCACCACGGCACCACCCTCTCTTCTCCATCGATCCCACCAGGCAGCCACCACGACCACTGTTGTCGTAATTATTATTGAAAAAAAAATGAATTCACTTCTGTATCATCTCAAATGATTATCGTTCTTCTGTGGACCGCCACCACCAACACCACCGTCCCTCTTACCTTCAATTTGAACACATTTAAGATGATTCTTGACCCATTTCACCCGCTCGACGCATAGCCATATGACCCATTTCCTTTAGCATAGCCATATGACGCATCAAGTTAAACCATTTTGTATGTAACTAGCTAGATTAAATTTACTGCGTCTGCTTTTCATAATAGTGTCATGTCATAACGGGATGATGTGAAAGAAGTAATTAAGTGTTGAATGCATTACAAAAATGGCTCAAATATACTAAAGTACAATGTATCTTCTTCTTATTCAAAATTATCTCCTCTGCAGATACGTATAATTGGACTTTAGAGGATGCGAATAATTTAACTCTATACTAATCGGCGTGAAGGTAGGCGACAAAATAGCGCCGGGCTTGGTTCTTTTAAGTTGGGTTGTCTTTTGGGCTTTACAGTTTGGGCATTGGTGTGTTTTTTCTTTTTTTTGAAGCTTTAGACAATATAATTTAACTCTATACTAAACAAGCATGATTATTCGCGCGTTGTTGCGGGACGTTATTTTTTTTTTAGCTTATTTTTTCAGTCTCATGTTTAATAGTTTGTTTTTTTATATGGGCTTATGTGTTGGGCCTCATAGCGCGGGTATTCTTTGATCTGAAGAAATCAATATTTTTTTAAAAATTGTTTCTATGTTGTGCCGAACAATTTTTTTTATATTATTTTGTTTGTTTTTTTTTTCCTTATATTTAATAGTTTGTTTTTTTATATGGGCTTATGTGTTGGGTGGGCTTCATGTATGCGAGCGTTATCTTTGAATTCTTGAATAAATATGTCCTTTGTAATTGTTTATTGTTATTTTGTGCGAGTATTTTTTTAAATATTGCGGTATACAAAAAAAAATCACATGGGCAGGCCAAAATGATTAGAGCCAGTGGGAACAGGACACTGTTGGGCATCTTTCATTGTAAGCACTTGTTTGTAGACATCAAAAAGGACGTAGTTCTAACTTGTCAATGTTGTAGTATTATATTGATACATATTATCAAATAGTAAGTATTCGACGGCGTTGCATGTAGCTTGCTACAGTGCGCCTCAGTGTTCGGCCCATTGGGATTTCATATTTTGGGCCAGGCCCATTTAGTTTTTTTCCCTGCGCTCCGTGTTTCGGCCCATTTAAGAAAAAAACTTTTGCCGATATGGGATAAAAAACCCGTTGTTGGTCCAAATTAGAAAAAAATTGTGGATCGTACTCTCTTTTTTTAGCTATTTACGGCGTTCCATCCGCTGGCCAAAAAAATCTTTTTATTTATGAAAAAAATGAAAAAAAAAAACCATTGTGACCAAAATAGGAAGAAAAAAAATAAGGGCGTATTTCACCTTAAGGGGACTATTTTGGCATTTAAGACTTTTTTTACGTAATAAACTTTATTTTTTAAATATGCAATAATATTACCAAAAAGAAAGAGCTTTTACTTTATGGAAAAAAAACTCATGTCGGCCCAAAATAAGGAAAAAAAATTTATGCGACGCACTCTTACCTTTTAACTATTTACGAGTTTTTTACGTAATAAACTTTACTTATTAAGTATCCAATACATATCTACCCATTCATTCAAATTAAAAAAACACCCGCGGAAAGATAAAAAAAAATTATTATTTCAGGAAAATAATTAGCCCGCATATGTATCTTCATCTTATTCAAAATTATCTCCTCTGCAGATA
Organism: Tanacetum coccineum; assembly: GCA_026074375.1. NCBI lineage: Eukaryota > Viridiplantae > Streptophyta > Magnoliopsida > Asterales > Asteraceae > Tanacetum > Tanacetum coccineum. The sequence goes on from BQNB010014285.1 coordinate 23,135, forward strand.
CGTATAATTGGACTTTAGAGGATGCGAATAATTATTTACTAAAGTCAATGTATGTTTTTGTCTAATTATACTAGATTCAAATGTATCTTTTTGTCCAATTATACTCATATGGTTGGAAGCCGCTTTTGGCGACTACAGGAGATCCTGGAAGATGCGAGCTATGTGGTGAATCAAGGCATTATCAAATGCAGCTCGTTCTTCTTTTGTTTGACCATCAACATGAAGCAACAAAGAACAATTCTCTAGAAAATTAGAACATGATGAGTCTAATTGTGTATACATCCAAGGTAAGTTCCTACAGGTTTCATTACAAATATAGAAAAATGTTTGAATTCTCATCACGATGGTATTATTCATTTTACGTAATGATTAACAATGTGTGAGATATTTAATTTTAAAAGAAAGGGATGAAAGTTGCTATTTTTAGTTTGATGAAAAATAAATAACGTGCATTGGATCTTTAAAAAAGTTTAGGTCTACATTGAACTTTCCTTTATTATTTCATAGTGATAATTAGGCACCGTAATGTTTATATAAAGGAAAAATGACAAAAATACTCAATTTTTCAAACATACTTCACAAAATACCAAATATTATTCCTAAAAAAGAAAATTACCCATGAAATCCTCAAAATTTGGTCCCCTTTGCGAAATTTTAAAAAAAAATCGAAACATTTGTGATATTTCTGAAAAAAATCGCAAATGTTTCGATATTTCTGAAAAAAATCGCAAATGTTTTGATATTTTTGAAAAAAATCGCAAATGTTTCGATATTTAAGAAATATAGAAACATTTGCAAATTTTTTTCAGAAATATCGAAAATGTATTTGCGATTTTTATAAGAAATAGCGCAAATGTTTCGATTTTTTGGTAAAAATTCCGCAAACTTTTGGATAAAACTTGCGAGATTTCCACTATTTTGCGAGATTTTTGCAGATTTTAGATAAAACGTGTTGGATTGTTATTTCTTGCTCATTTTAGATCTTTTCACCAAAAAAAACTCAAAATTTTCACTGAAAAACTCAATTTTACCATGAAAGAGTGGATGTCGTTAAATTGTGTAAAATGTGTTGGTGTTGGAGTATATTTCGTTAAATTGTGTAAAACGTACACTAGTTTTACCATTGTTGTCATCATATTCATGTTTACTAGAAGCAGTATCCAAGTGGCTAAAATCGATGTTAAAAGTGGTTTTGTGCTAACTTACAATTCAGATAATTATATTGCAGATGTATGTGATGATTTGGAAGACAATGAATTTATGAAATTTGTTGTTAAAAGTAGTAGAATTGTTATGTTGTGTATTGTTGAGTCAAGTATAAATGGTAGGCAATTATCAACTACAGGAAGGAATCAACAGACAATTTTATTCATGCTACCCCGTCTGTAAATCTATATCAACCCGAATATCATGTCACACAAATTCACCAAACGCAAATGCCTGGATTTCTTGATAGTGATTTTTATCAAACTTTTCCTAGTTAAAAAAACACTAATTCAAAAAAATTACCCCAATTCAAACAAAAACCTAATTAAAAAACACTAATTTGAAGTTTAATCTTTATTAACATAATTTTTGTAAGAATAAAACGTACGGGATTCGAATGTTTATCCATGATTCGTCCATAAATAGACAAAAAAATGTGCCGCGGAAAAACCCTCAATTCGAAAAAATCTCTAATTCGCAATAAAACCCCTTTGCGGATTTTATGTGTTTCCACTAAATCTCTTTGCGATTTTTCCCTTTAATGTGTGTGTTTCCTCTGATTCGCAAGTTGTTGTGTGGGTAAATTTAAAAATATCGAAACATTTTCGATAGTTTTAAGAAATATCGCAATTAAAAATATCGAAAATGTTTCGATATTTTTTAAATTTCACAAATGAGACCAAATTTTTCGAGTTTCATGGGTATTTTGGTCTTTTGGAAAAAAATTAGGTAACTTGTGAAGGAGAAATAATTTGAAGACCTAAAAATTGTGTCTAATTTCATGTTTATGTCTGTGTGTCAGCATCCTTTTGATTGCAGTTAGCGGACCCACTGTTTCACAAACCAATAAAACAGTGACACACATGTTTATGCATGAAATTAAGCACATCTTTAGTCTTCTCAATTTTTTCTCTTAGTGAAGTAGGTTTGAAAAATTAAGTATTTTGTGATTTTCCTTTATATAAGATACAATAATGAGCCAATGACAAAACAGTAAACTGATAATGTGCTAAGCCTAATATTGTCTGCTAACAATATAGTTAGCAATGACATCCGATCTGATTATCAATTTATTTAGCTATAATTGAAGTAATTTCAAAAGTCATGTAACAAAATACATATATGAATAATTGAATATTGAGTTGTTGGTTAAGTAATGACATGCAATTTGAAAATACATATATGAATAATTGAATATTGAGTTGTTGGTTAAATAATGACATGCAATTTGATTATTTAAACTTTACTTATAAATTGGGCAGTTTCAATTGTCATGAAATATAAGGGCTGATATTTCAATTTATGTCTAAACATTCAATTTAAGTCTATCGTATAAGTAACTTTATGCTTCAAATGAATGTTAAAATCATAGTAACAAACAGTGCAATGGATTATAGTAAAAATAAAGGCAAATCGCATAAAAATGTAATATACTTTAGGTCAATTTAAATTTAAAGTACTCATCTTTGTTTTTCTCAATTTAAGGTATCGAACTTATTTTTTAGAACAATGTAAGGTTTTTTCGACTTTTCGAAAAAATGTTATCGATTGTTTTTTCAGCTGAAATGATTAACAAAGTGATGTATTGTTATAATTGAGCTTTTAAATTTCATTTCGGCTAAAATTATGACCGATTATCGCTTTCAAAAAATCAAAAAAACCTTAAATTGCTCAAAAAAATAAGTTTGATACATTAAATTGAGAAGAAAAAAAAATGAGTACCTTAAATTTAAATTGACCTAAAGTATAATACCTTTTTATGCGATTTTCCTTAAAAATAAATGGCATACTACCAATAAAATCATAGCAATTGTTTGGAGGAGAAAAATTTATAGTCTATTTAAATGTGCAGGCATTTGATAAAAAGATAAAATGTGTTTCTGTGTTCATGGTATTGTCTTTACTCTTTATAATTATTTATATATACGTCTATATAACTTTAAAAAATCATGTCACATAAGTAAGTTCTTGGTAACTCATTTCTGAAAAAACATTTACATAACAATTCATTTGCTTTTGTCAGTAAACACAAGGGTATTCATGCGTTGTAGCGGTGAATACCTTTTTGCCTCACAAATATGTTTTTCATGATAATAACTTTATACATGGTCAGAACTTTAGGACAACCTTATCGTACACTATCTCATATAAATATGATAGGGTACTTGTGCATCCCGATGCAATGGCTATACGAAAACGATAGTTAGTAGTTTTACGAAGTTGTGGCTATTGACGGTGAAAGATACTTGCTAGTCAGTAAAGGTTGTGTAATATTCTTCACAAAAATATATATAAAGTGTAAATATATATTAGTTCGTCCAAATATATGATTAGTAAATCTATATATTACATTGCTAGAGAAAAGTTCCATAAGGAACATGGTCAAAAAAAGAACAACTCGCTGAATCTTATCCATCCATTTTATTTTCATCTAATGTTTAGATTAATTTCTTATTTAATTTTAATTAAAAACCAAACTTTCACCCTATTTTTTTAAAATTTTAATTATCTCACAAACGTGTTTATCGTTACGCAATACGAAAAAGTAAACATTACCATCGCGTAGAGGGGGATTTAAATCATCCTTCTATTGAGGGCACTTCTATACTTACTTTCGACGAACTTTTTTCGATATTTTTTTTTTTTATCACGTCAGAAAAAATCTAATGAGAATTTTTTGAAATCACTTGAGATTGTGTACAATCTCATGTGATTTTTTCAGACTGTGATTGAAAAAAAAAATCAAAAAAGAGTTCGTCGAAAAGGTATATATATTGTGTCCCCTTATAGGAAAGATAAAGCATACTCGTTGTGTTACTTTCGACGTACTTTTGTTCTGATTTTTTTCAATCAGTCTGAAAAAATCAATATGATTTTGTATCACAATCCATGTGATTTCACAAAAATAATGTGCTTTTGTGATACAAATTTCATGTGATTTTTTAAGAGTGATTGGAATAAATAATTCGGAAAATAGGTGTTGTCGAAAAAAATCACATCTGAAAAAAATACTTGAGATTTGTATCACAATCTCATTGTGATTTCATAAAAATCACAGTGATTTGTGTTACAATTCTATGTGATTTTTCAGACAGTGATTGAAAAAAAAATCGAAAAAGAGTTCTTAGGAAAAATTATATATATATAAGTGCCCTCTATAGAAAGATAAAAATTATCGTTGCGTTACTTTCGACGAACTTTTTTCCGTTTTTTTTTTCAATAAGTCTGAAAAAATCACATGAGATTTGTATCACAATCTCATGTGATTTCAAAAAATCCCATGAGATTTTTTCTGACGAGGATTGAATAAAAAAAAATTCGAAAAAAAAGTTCGTCGAATGTATTATATAAGTGCCCATCTATAGGAAAGATAAACATACTCGTCGCGTGGTGTATTTTTTTTCGTTTATCGATTTTTCGTTTGCTTGTATTTGAGAGTTTAAGAAAAAAGGTGGAAAGTGATGATGAAATCACAAAAATATATATAAAGTGTAAATATATATTAGTTCGTCCAAATATATGATTAGTAAATCTATATATTACATTGCTAAACAAAATATGAGTTATGGTATTTAAAAGCTACACATTTTTCATACCTTAATCATATGAAATTTTTCGTATTTTGACATGCAGGATTCATTTCGATTGAATATAAGTGCATGGGTTATGATGACAACATTAGTAGCTTGGGTTTGGTTTATACTTTGTGGTATTTAATTGTATTTTTAAACGAGAGAATATTTAAGGCTAAAATTAACTATAGGTATTGTATAGATGTATTATTTCATTAAAAAAATTGTAAACATATGTTTAGAACTTGTATTTTTGAATGACGGAATATTTTAAGACTAACATTAGTTAGTACATTTAGCTTTATTATTTGTATTTTTTTTTATTGTTGTTTTGTGTTTGAATGATTTTTTTTAATTATTTCTATTGCTTAATTTAAGTTTAAGAGATGTTTTAGTGAAATTCAATAGAGGAAAAAGGGTTTGATAGGTGACATGTAATAGTGACATTTAATGCAAAGTTTTAGTCATCAAGTTATGTGGTTTTTACAAGTTTTCGTTTGCAGCATATGGGACAGCACAAATGGCCCATATATTATTCTTCTCGGTCCTCTTTGGTTGGCTATTATTCTTCTCCTTTTAGATACGGGTATTACTATTGGTACTTTTTTGTTCGTTAAAAAGTAAAAAAAAAAGTATAAACATTCTTTTTTGTTATCCTGTTTATAATGCAACACAGTTTTTTTATTAGTTTCTGCTTTGTAGTTTTTGCCAGTTTAATATTGTTGACTTGTTAAACTTTATATTTTTTGTTCTGCATTTTTCGTTTCATAGTTTTATAATATAAACAGTATTATAAAAAATTTAAAAAATAAAAATAAATACCAAAAAAACAGAGAGGGTACAAATGGTAGATTAGGGGGGTCTTTATATCTTATCCCTTTAAATATGTGTTCTATTTTTTCAACTTATGAGACAATAGCTCAATTGGTATATATTTTTTAGTTTAGTCATACACATGGGTCCTGATTGATTAACTATTATCTTTCTCCCTTTTAATATTTGTTCCCATTTTGGTATTTGATAATGATCATACAATAAACTACACATTTTTTATCAAAGCGTGCTTCGGCCGCAAGCTGGATACTTCAAAGACGTTTGGAGTGATCTAAAATAAGAAAAATAACACGCTTAGGTTAGACGGAGCGCAGGGTGAGACCCTGCGAACCGATTCCAGCATGAGAGTAAGACATTCGTATGAATTAGGTATGTGTTTTAGAGATAGAAAGTAGAGAGGGAGTGAAATCATACCCGAAATGAATAAATGCATGGGTTATTTATAGGCAAACCCTAAGAATGTCATAGAGGTTGCCAGGTTTCTTTCACTGGTTGGTCGAGGGGGAGCATGATCTCAACAGCCAATAGGAGAGCTTGACATTAGGTTGTGATATCTTGCCCATGTGGGTTTGTTGCATGCATGGAAATGTAGGAAACCCGTAAAAGGTGGTAGGGACCATGCAATATTCTTATTGTCTTTTAGAGCGTAGCCTCGATCTCATTCCTAGGCTATAGTTGCTTCGGAGGGTCAGGCTTAGAAAGAGAGACTCGTGCATATTCGCGGATTACCTTCTGGTAGCCTAGTAGGCTTTACACTACATATCTACGTAGAGTCTTCCGAGGTGTAATGCTCGAAGGCTAGTCTGTATCCGGAGCATGGGTACAACATCAAGCCCCCTAGTCTGATGCAATATGGTGACTCTTGTTGTAGCATACAGCCTCAGACTCTTAGTTTTATCTTTATCATTTTTGGTGGGATTTTTTGAAATGTCTTTACTTTGCGTTAAACATCGGAACCTCCTTTACGTCGTTTTGGAAACTGGCATATTCTTTACCAAGGAATGTACTCGATTGTTTTTATTGTTTCTGTTGACGCATGTCCTCTACGCGCTAGTTCTATCAATCATTTATGGACCCATTAGGGCACGTGTACGACCCATATTTCTTAAGTCTTTAATATAAATAGTCTTAAATCTTTTCTATTATTCATTTTACTCTTTCTCCATCTCTTTTTTTGCTAAAAACCTTTCGACTCATTTCGACGATCCTATCATCAGGTTTATTCTTCCTCCTTATTTTTAATTTTCTTTGTTCTTTCTTTTCAATATGACGAAACCTTGCGATTGTTCCTTATTTATTACGAGAGAAGAATATCTTGATTTTATTGATGATTATGGCATTCCTTTATGTTTTGATCCTATTCTTCCTGGTCCCAATGAAACTGTCGTTGATGCTCCGTTAGGTTATATGTCTTTGTATTTTTTGTCTCTCTTCTATTGGGAATCTTTGTCTTCCTGTTAATGAGTTTTGCCTTGCCGTGTTTGAGTTCTTCTAATGCCATTTCTTTCTTCTTAACCCGTTTGGAGTTGCTCGTGTGACCTCTTTTGTTGTGGCTTGCAAAGCCTATGGCGGGGAACCTACTTTTCCTATTTTAGGTTTATGTGTTGCATTGGTCCAGCCGGAGACTGACTAACTTTTCAAGACGTGCTGATTCCTCTATTCCCTATTTTTTTTTAATTTTCAGTGACTAATATTTTTGGATGGAAATGAAAGTTTATCTCTATACAAAAAGGTTTTATTGTCGAGTAGCGTCCAAGTCTTATTACTTCTTTTAGAGATGGTCTTGGTGCTTTTAACTTCCATTTTCCAGTGAATCCTTTTGATGCTATCCTCCGTGATCGTCTTTTACGTTATCTTATCGAGGCACAAACATTTTGGGAGCATATTCTATACTTGGCACGCTTGGTTGGTCATTAGTAGGAGGGTCATATGAAACCGGCCATCTTTGTTGATGGGCGTGGTATGCTTTTTTGTGGTTGATTTACCCTTTAATTTTTCTTTTCTTCTTGTTTTATTCTAAAAGTTTGGTTTCTTTGTTTCAAATATGAATTTGAAGAATTTCCTCCATGTTCATGGCAACCATTCTGTTACCTTTTCTACTAGGCTTGCGAATGCTTTACTAGTAGTTGGGAGTCCTTCCATTCAGGTCGTTGATCTTTCAAAGAACGAAGAACATGATGTTGGTTATGTTGGGAAATCTAGTCAAAATGTGGTTGATGTTCGTGATGATGAGGGTACACCTCCTTATAGTGTTAACCCAAGTGTCACATGTCGTGTTGTTCAGCGGAGGTCTTAACGGTCTCTCTTCAAGAGAGAGTTTCTTCAATGGGTAGATGAGTTGTTGGTGTGGGTTCTAGCGATTCTGTCCCATATCTGAAGAAAAGGAAGCAAGAGGCTTTGAAGGAAGTTGGATCGAAGGCTAGTGATTCTCCTTTTTCTACTTCAGGACCAGTCCTTGTTGCTATTGAGAGACACCTCGGGTTCTTAGGTCACCTTTTCAGTGGTATTAGTGATAATGATCCCTTTCTTTCAGGTTAGTTCTTTTTTTCTTTGCCATTCTTGTTACTCTTTTGTATTTTGTTTCTCCTTAAAATTCTTTTCTCTTTCTTCTTAGGTATTCAAGAAGCGCAATTTGCTCATAACATTCTATATCATCTTCCTTGTCCTAATATTCAGAGGTGTCTTGATGGGATAGCTTTTGATGAGCTTGTTAATTTTCATGACGTTCAGGCTCTTCAGTTTGTTATGTCGAATAGTATGCGAAATGACAAGGATCGCACTTTGTTGGGACTTAAAGACTTCAAGATGATTCTTAGAGTTACTGTTGCTCAGTGCTGCTGGTACAAAAAGTTTATGCTGCTAGATTACAATTGTTAGAAGAATTGATACTGTCAGAAGATAAAGACGGGTAAAGAGATAAGGATTACTTGGAGATGAAGATTAGAAGATAATTATAGAATAGATTGTATCAGAATATTCTATAAGTTTATGTTTATCTTTAGTATATGTTGTAAGCCAACTAGGACTCCTTAGTCTATAAAAGGAGGCTCTAGGGCATTAGTTGAGATACAAGTTTTCATAGTTGTCAAGTCGATTTAGAAAAGCTTCAAGGTTGTAAACCCTAGTACTAGTGAAGAGTACTCGTATTGTTGATCTAATAATATTGGAGCATTTGGTTATATCTTTGTTCATTCACAATTACTGTTCTATCATTATACTTCTAGATATTAAGGTGTAGATTCTGCATACACTTTAGTATACATACAAAGTTTCTACAACAAGTTATTTTAGATTTATCCAAGATAATTTAACCTTAGACAAGCTAAGGAATCGATTAAGGATTGGGATCAACAAGTGGTATCAGAGCTTTGCTTTGAGAAACTTTAATCTAAAAGTCATGGAATTTAAATATGCACATAGTAATACTACTGCTAAGCTACCCATACTCAAACTAGGTGAGTATGAGATGCGGGTGATAAGAATTAAGCAGTACTTCTAGATAAAAGACTATGCTCTATGGGAGGTCATAGAGAATGGTAACTCATGGGTGTATGTACCACAAACAGCACAAGAGAATGGTACTTCAATTACAAAGATGTATGTACCTGTAACTGCTGAAGAAAAGACCAACAAAAAGAATGATGTGAAGGCTAGAAGCTTGTTACTCATGGCTCTTTCCAATGAACATCAACTTACATTCAGTCAGTACACTGATGCTAAAACAATGTTTGTTGCCATTGAAACATGATTTAGAGGTAGTGAAGCCACTAAGAAAACACAAAAGACACTTTTAAAGCAACAATATGAAAATTTTAGTGCAACAATCGCAGAGTCTCTTGACTCTATCTTTAACAGGCTCCAGAAGATTGTCAGTAGGCTTGCAATTTTAGATGTGGTCATCGCTTAAGAAGACTTAAATTCAGAAATTTTAAACAGCTTGCCTCCTAAGTGGAATACACATGTTGTAGTCTGGATGAATAAGGCTGAAATTAAAACAATAAGCATCGATGATTTGTACAATAACTTCAAGATTGTTAAACAAAGTGTAAAGAAATCTGTTGGTGCAAGTAGTGGTGATAAAAACTTGGCCTTTATGACTGCTCCAAGCACTAGCAGTACTAATGATGTTAATACTGCTATACCTGCATATTAAGTTAGTACTGCTAGCCCTAATGTTAACACTGCTAGTCCTCAAGTTAGTACTGTTAGCTTCAGTGATAATGTTGTGTATGCTTTCATGGTTGAGAATCCCAATGGTTCTAATCTCCTACAGCAAGACTTAGAGAAAATTCATGAAGATGATCTAGAAGCAATGTATTTGAAGTGGCAGCTCTCTCTGCTAAGTATGAGGGCAAATAGGTACTATCAGAGGACAGGCAACAAAATTTTTATTAATGCTAATGATACTGCTGGGTATGCTAAATCCAAGGTAGAGTGTTCCAACTGTCATAAGAAGGGACACTTTGCCAGGGAGTATAGAGCACCAAGAAACAAGGAGGGTCAGTTCAAAAATCAAGACAACACTAGGAAGCAAGGAAACAATAAAGACACATCTTCAAAGGCAATGTTGGCTATAGATGGTGTAGGTTTTGACTGGAGTGACATGGCAGAAGAACAGGTTCAGACAAACATGGCTCTAATGGTGTTTTTAGACTCTAAGGTATACAATCATAAAACTTGCTCTAAAACTTGTCTGAAAAACTATGAAACTCTTAGGAAACAGTGTGATGATTTAATTGTTAAGCTTAATCAAACTGAATTTATAGCAACTACTTATAAAAGTGGTTTAGCAACAGTAGAAGAACAACTTATCACATATAGAAAGAATGAGGTTTTTTTTAGTGAAGAAGTTGTAGTTCTTAAAAGAGAAGTAGCTTGCAAAGACTATGAAATAAATATGCTTAAAAGTGAGTTTGAAAAAGTTTGCCAAAATAAAGCACACTCAATAAGAAGCCTACCTTCTTTCTTAGGGATCTAGTTGAACATGTTAAATCAAAATATCCACTAGATCAATCCTTAGAATCTGCCTGTAGTTATGCTAAACTACTTTAGGAGTTTCTTACACACATCAGTAAAACCTACCCGAGTTTCAACAATACTGATGGAAAAATAGTGGCTGTGACCCCAAAGAACAAGGACAAAAAAGTTAGATTCATTTAGCCCAGTCACAATCCCTCAGGAAACATGAAATACAAAAACCAGACCTCTACATGTAAACCAGGATTGGTTAACACGACCTATGGAGAGTGGTCGAGCGGTTCAGCAGCCGTGGGGAGAGAGATACTTTGGTGAGCGCTACACTGTCGGGATCCTGTGGTGAAGTGCGATAACGGTAGTGTCATTTACATAGTGCGACTCTTCTAGAGTCACACCTATGATACAACGTATACACGTTTGACCATTAAGGTAAGTGTTCGAGTCATACTATTAATTCAGCTCTCGATAGTAACACTCAGCAGATTGCGTGCAAAGTAGTATTTGGCACTGAAGCACACGTTCTAGTTTCTAACAAACCTATGTTGTCTTCTACAGGAGTAAAACAGTCTACTAGTACTAGCGGATCACAGTCTTCAGGCAATACAAAGAAAGATAAGATTCGGCAAACACCAAGTAGTACTCTGAAGAATAAAGTAGAAGCCCACCCTAGGACAGTTAAATCTAGTTTGAAAAATAAGAATAGTGTTGTTGAACCTAAAGGAACTGCAAATGTGCAGCATTCCAAGCTTAATGCGAATTCTGAACTTCTATGTGTTAAGTGTAATGGTTGCATGCTTTCTGATAATCATGATTTGTGTGTTCTTGATTTTATCAATAATGTGAATGCTCGTGTAAAATCTAAATCTGTTAAGAAAAGTTCAAAGAGAAAAGTTTGGAAACCAACAGGAAAAGTGTTCACAAATATTGGATACACTTGGAGACCTACTGGTCGGACCTTCACTATAGTAGGAAATGCGTGCCCTTTAACTAGGATTACCACAACTACTGAAGTGCCCCTTAGGAAACCAACTGCTCTAGAAAATGAAACACCTAAGCCTGTCGTAACATTGGTTTACTCAAGGAAACCTAGGAAATCTAAAACTAATGTTCCTGTTAGCAAATCTAAGGTTCTTAAATATGTATCTGCTAACAAAAAGGAACCCAGTCAATCTTGGGGATCCAAAGTTTCCAATGTTCTATCTTCCTCTCTTGATGAATGCAGGTCGCCCAAATTGTTCTCTGGTATTTGGACTCCGACCGCTCTATGCATATGACCGGAGATCGCTCTCAGCTCACCAATTTCATCAATAAGTTTTTGGGTACAGTTAAATTCGGAAATGATCACATGGAAAAGATATTGGGTTATAGTGATTATCAGATTGGGAATGTTACGATATCAAGGGTTTACTACGTGGAAGGACTTGGACACAACTTCTTAAAATTCCTAGAAAGGACAACATGTACAGTTTTGATATGAAGAACATTGTTCCTAAAGAGAGTTTAACTTGTCTTGTTGCAAAGGCTACATCAGATGAATCAATGCTCTGGCATAGGAGGCTTGGTCATATTAATTTTAAGAACATAAATAAGCTTGTTAAGGATAATCTTGTAAGAGGTTTGCCTACAAAACGTTTTGAAAATGACCAAACCTGTGTTGCTTGTCTTAAAGGGAAGCAACACAGAGCTTCTTGTAAGTCCAAAGTTCTGAATCCAATTACTAAGCCTTTGTTTATGCTTCATATGGATTTGTTTGGTCCAACCTTTGTGAGTAGTTTAATGCATAAGAAGTATTGCTTAGTAGTCACTGATGATTATAGCAGGTTTACTTGGGTTTTCTTTTTAACAACTAAGGATGAAACCAGTGAGATTCTTAAGAACTTTATCAAAGAAATAGAAAACCTAGTGGATAAGAAAGTGAAAATAATCAGGAGTGATAATGGAACAGAATTTAAGAATAAAGTTATGGATGATTTTTGCAGAGAAAAAGGTATTAAGAGGGAATACAGTGTAGCCAGGACTCCTCAGCAAAATGGTGTGGCTGAGAGGAGGAATAGGACACTAATTGAGGCTGCTAGAATAATGTTAGCTGACTCTAAGTTACCTACCACATTTTGGGCTGGAGCAGTTAGTACTGCTTGCTATGTACAGAAGAGGGTCTCAGTAGTCAAGCCTCATAACAAGATACCTTATGAACTTTTTAGAGGTTATAAACAAGCTTTAAGCCTTTTGAGACCATTTAGATGTCATGTTACCATTCTTAATACTTTAGACAATTTAGGCAAGTTTGATGGCAAAAGTGATGAAGGTTTCTTTGTTGGATATTCTTTGAGTAGTAAAGCTTTTAGGGTATACAACACTAGAACTAGGAGGGTAGAAGAAAACTTGCATATTGGGTTTTTAAGATAAGCCTTGATAGAAGGTCTGGTCAAAGTGGCTGTTTTTTATTGAATTCTCTGACCAATCTATGAATTATGTACCAGTCGCTGTAGGTATTAATTCTCAATGATTTTTGCAGGTACACAAGGAGGACAACTTAATGAGGTACATTACCTTAGAAAGAAGAAATCAGTCAAGATTGCATTGTGATGCCAATTTGGAAAAATGCTTCATACTTTGAATCACCTTCCAAAGATGTTGGTAATAGTGAACCAAACTTTGCTGCTGATGATCAAAAGCAGGTTGAAGATGGTCCACATAATGAGAGTGATGAAAAAAAGATAATTCTGAATATAGATAGCAGTCAAAGCGAAGTTAATTGCTGTTCGGACAACATGTTAATACTGCCATTTCTGAAGTTAATCTGGTAGTTTTAAACTTATACTATTGATCCATCGTGAATACTGCTAGATCATATGAACTTGATAGACTAAAGAACATGTTAAAAAATCTATTCAAATTAGGTGTATTCATACACTTGGAGACACTCATGTTGATTTCTTTAGTGATTGAGATGAACCGAAGTTATTTGGGGGAGCATCACTAATTTATACAGTTCCAACCACTCCCAATACGAAATCCATAAAGATCACCAATATTAAAGAATGTGATTGGTGATGTGAAGTCCACTACGCGCACAGACAAGAAGAATGAACAAAATCTACGTATGAACCAAGGATTTCTCCGTCGATGTTTTATGAAATAAAAACATGATACCCTGAATACTTGTTTATATGCTTGTTTCTTATCACAGATTGAACCCACAAGCATTGCTAAAGCTCTATCTAATTCATCTTGGGTGGAAGCAATCAGAAAGATCCTACTGGTAATTTCAAGCTAACAGGTTTGGAAACTTGTGGATTTGCCTAAGAGAAGAGGGCCATTGGAACAAAATGGGTCTTTAGAAACAAGAAAGATGAAAGAGGGATTGTGATTAGGAATAAAGCAAGGTTGGTTGCACAGGGTCATAGACAAGAAGAAGGTATAGACTATGAAGAAGTTTTTGCTCCTGTGGCAAGAATTGAGGAAATAAGAATGTTTTTAGCCTATGCTTCTTTTATGGGTTTTTTGGTATATCAAATAGATGTGAAGAGTGCATTCTTATATGGAACCATTAAGGAAGAGGTTTATGTTACTCAACGCATATGATTTAAAGATTCCTGACATCCAGACAAAGGTTGATAAGGTGGTACAGGAACTTTATTGGTTGCATTAAGCTCTAAGAGCATGGTATGAAACCTTGGCTAACTATCTGTTGGGCAATAGGTTTAAAAGAGGGAAGATAGATCAGACATTGTTTATCAAGAAGCAAAAAGGAGATATTTTGCTTGTACAGGTTTATGTTGATGACATTATCTTTGGCTCTACAAACAAGGAGCTATGTACTGCATTTGAGAAGCTTATAAAGGATAAGTTTTAGATGAGTTATATGGGAGAACTTACTTTCTTCTTAGGATTACAGGTAACACAGAAGGAAGATGGAATATTTATCAGTCAAGATAAATATGTAGCTGAGATTTTGAAGAAATTCAACTACACTGATGTTAAGTTTGCTTCTACTCCAGTTGATTTAGAAAAGCCTTTAGTCAAAGATGGAGATGCTGATGATATTGATGTACATCTCTATAGATCTATGATTAGGTCTTTGATGTATCTCACAGCATCTATGCCAGATATTATGTTTGCAGTATGTGCATGTGCCAGATTCCAAGTTACACCAAAGACATCATATCTCTTAGTAATCAAGAGAATTTTTAGATATCTGAAAGGCAAACCAACATTAGGCCTTTGGTATTCTAGGGATTCTCCATTTTAATTAGTCGCTTATAATGATAGTGACAATGCTGGAGCAACTCAAGATAGGATGTTTACAACTGGAGGTTGTCAGTTTTTGGGAAATAGGTTAATATCATGGCAGTGTAAGAAGCAAACTATGGTTGCCACCTCTACAACTGAAGCTGAATATGTGGCTGCTGCTAGTTGCTGTGGACAAGTACTCTGGATTCAAAATTAATTCCTGGATTATGGGTATAATTTCAATGCTGCACGCGCGGACTCGCGCTCTCTTCGCGCGACAAATAACAGTACTATTTGGCATATTGAAAACATGTTCAACATTCTAAAACTAAACTTATAGAGATTAGGCAATCATTTTATAAGAGATTGCAATGCTAAAATCGATACACAATGGTTAAAATTCATACTGATCATAATGTTGCAGATCTTCTTACAAAAGGTTTTGATGCTGGAAGGTTTTAGTACTTGGTCTCAAGTATTGAATGCTTAATCTTAAATTCTACATCTCTTTTATTTCTTTGTAAAAGTTATGAAAATGATTAGTACTGTTTAGTCTTGTCATTTAGTACTGCTAAGTTAATTAACATATGTAGTTTATACTTAAGAGTGTTTGTTAAAACTATTAGTCATACTTAATACTGTCAAGAAGAAAATACTTTGGATTGTGTATTTTTGGCTATGGACTAACACCTGCAGATTAAGCAAATTGAGTGCCTGAAGTTGAATACTTCACCTCTGAAGTATTGTTTGAGGGGAGGCTACTTATGTCAAGCATGGATGGGTAAGGACCATGCATATCAAAGTGTGTTAAAAGAATCATAAAACATCTAGGCATGTAAAGAGGTCAGGCACCAAGATACCTCAGTTAGTGGTCCTGTAAAGGTGGTGTGAGGTGTCCATAAGGAGTTGGGTGACAGAATGAAAAGGGCTGACACTACTGTTTCTAGCTTAGAAGCAGAGCAGGACAGTGGTAACATCAATAGGACCCAATCTATGGCAATACTTAATGAGCCAAATCCTTAAGGAACTGGTTCAGGTAGTTGTTCCATGTGCCAAGATACCATATTGGGGGTGTAGATGCTCAAACTAGGTTTGAGACTATATCTAAACAGTCCAATGATCCACCTCTCTCAAGAGTTAACACACATGGAAGTGGGGAGGACAGTCTGAAACTTATGGAATTGATGGCACATTATACAAAATTGTCTGAATTGGTGAGAAAAAGAAAAGAGAGATTGTGAGATGAAAATCGATAGAGAGTCGTGTGATAAAAATAAAGAGTAAATTAGTGAGCAAAAAGAATTGAGAGATATGTGAGCATAAAAACAGAAAGAGAGATTGTGAGTGCCAAGATTTGGTGATGGAAATGATTTTTGGATGAAATTGAGGTTAAAACTGCTATCTCAAAGTTAGTACTGCTGGGCATTACTTAGTATTGATGAACGTGTTTTAGTACTACTGGGCTTAAAGTTAGTACTGTTAGGCTAAAATTAGTATTGCTGGCTGACCGTTAGTACTGTTTGAGCCATTACTGATTTCCTTCACTAATTCAGCCGTTGAGGATATTTCCACCAAATCTTGTTTATAAGCTATAGGGTTTGAATAACATTGAACAGAACTCTGATATTTCTATAAAATTCATAAGATTTCTTCAAGATAAGAACAAAATTCTTTCAGTCGGTCAAATCACAACCCTAAGTGCTCTCTATGTTATTTCAATTAACTTTGTCAACCTTACATTTCTCATAACGAGCTAACAGACACTTATCGTATTTTTCTCTCATCAAATGGCAAATTTGGAGTTTTGCGACAAACACAACATGGTGGCTACATACAGAGCCAGAGGAAGTGAAGCTTTCACCAAGTTGTGGATTTTCAAATGCTCGGTATATAAGTATGCCTTATTGAGAATCCTAAGATATATATTTCCTTAATCCAACAATTTTGGGGAACAGCTACTGCTAGAACAACTGATGATGGAGAAGTGGAAATAACTGCTAGAATTGATGGATAAGTCAAGACTATCACTGAAGCATCTCTAAGAAGACACCTCAAGTTGGAAGACTCTGATGGTATTACACTTTACCAATAAGAGATTTTTGAGCAAACTTGCTTTATGGGTATGTGTCTGATTTACTAAGATTACTTTTCACAATGGATATTTTCTCTCCTAGTAGGGTTTTTCATTCAAAACAATCTTCATGTTTAAGTTCCAAAGGACACCCCGCTTGGGAGCAACTTAGTAGCAATATAGCAACTGCTATAATTGCTTGGCCACAAACAGGACTTTTAATTTTTCAAAAATGATCTTTGATGCTATGGTGAAGAATTTGGATAGCACACACAAGTTTTTAATGTATCCAAGATTTCTTCAAATCTGTTTAAACAAACAAAAGAGACTTCTTCAATCTCACACCAGAACTTATCCTACTCCTACCCTTACACAAAAACTATTTAGCAACGTGAAAAGGGTTTCCAATGGTTATTCTAGGGTGGGCTTTCCTCTATTTCCTACAATGATCACTGCACCTGAGTCCTGTCTTCCAGACTAACATTCTATCACCATCCTTGTTCACCCAAACAATCAAATCATCACACTTTGGGATATATCTGACAGAAGCGAGATTTTAGTCTTAGTTTCCTACTCAAACCCAAGTAGCAGACGAGGCTACATTCATAAGTGTAGGGGTTACTGCTGGAGGGACTGCCACTGCTGACATTGGCTTAAAAGCAGGCCAGGGTAGTGGTACTATGCATAAGACCCCTACCAGGCCCCATGATTCACCTCTCCTAAGAGTTTACACACTTGAAAGTGATGAGGGCAGTCTGCAACAAAATGAATTGATGGATTTGGTTACCAAGTTGACTGATAGAGTTGAAGTTTTGGAGAATCACATGCAGCAGACAAAGAAGGTTTATAGTTCTGCTCTTACAAAGCTCGTCTTAAGAGTGAAAAAGTTGGAGAAGACAGTCAAAACAAACCCCCCCCCCCCCAAACAAAGCTAGGAGAAGGAATGCATTAAAACACTCTTAGAAGTGGTACTCTAATTCAATACTGCTAGAACACATGCCTTTTAACAGATTATAGGCAGGTCCTAACAATATATCTTGAGTAAGATTATCAATTTTGAGTCGATTCAATACATACTTGCAGAAGTCAATCATAGTGTCCATGAGGTCGTCGAATGTAAGAGGATCCTTTATAGTAGAGACCATTTTTATGAACCAAGACTGTTCGGATTGATCAAGTACAACCAGATGCTTGTTCCATTCCGGATCAGGAGTAGGAGGCCTTGGAGGTTGCGTGAACCAATCTGGATTCGGAGTCTTAGTAGTCTTGGGTTCAGAAGCATCTTGTGGTTGATCATCATCATGAAACACATCATCACCCGCATCATCCATAACCACCTCAGCGATAGGTTCTTCAACTGGTTCCTCTGCTAGAGCAGACTTACCAGTTTTGGAGCCTTTATATGAAGATTTACCTTTAGGGGTTTCCTTGGTGGTGGATGGCTTCTTGAAAGACTCTGAATCTTTAGTTCTTCTCCTTTTGGTCTGATTACCTTGGTTTGGTCCAGCTAGAGGGTCTTCATCATCATCATCTTCATCATCATCATGATTTCTCTTATGGTCTTGAACTATATCAGCAACTCCCTTATCCATTGCATTTTCATCCTCTATTAGTGCTTCTATGAGAGCATGGTGCAATCGATGATCAGCAAGATATCTGTTGAAAGACTTGTTAGCATGCATGGTCCGGTAGAGAGCATTTTTCTAATAATACTCTTTGAGAGGTGTCGTGTCTCTTGACTTGATAGTAAACTTCGGCATCTTTTTCTTCTCAGCTTGTTCCTTTTTAATCTTAATAATCTCTAAAGGAGTTTTCTCTGAAAATATTTCTTGGGTAACTCAGGAATTTGCTGCAGAGTATATTTCTGAATAAGATCTGCTGTGTGTTTCTTCAGTTCCTTTTGAAAGACATCCCCAACTTTAGATCCAAGATAATTATCTACAATAGATGGAACTTGTGTCTTGAGAGCAGCAAGAGCTTCAGCAGAGAGATCTATTTTCTTAAGTTTAGACACATCTTTTTTTCCAATTTAGCAACTCTTATCTGAACAACAAAGAGTCTATCGGATTCAGAAACAGCAGTGTTGATGATTGGAGCATCGGTTGTGATTGGTGGTGTAGGAATCAGTGTTGTTGTTTGTTGAGGTACAAATGGTGTGGTGGAGATAGATGGAGGAGGTAGAGTTGTTGCAATATCAATTGAAGGAGATTCTCGTACTGGTGTGAGAACTGAAAGCTCAAAAATCACAGACATTGGTACACTAAGCATGGATGAAGACATTGTTACCCTCAAAATATTGAGTCGAACAAGAAGTTTGTTCATTTGGAATATTAGGTCTTGGTCATTTATTTATGTAATGTTGTAATAGGCTAGAAGGGTAAACGGGCTCGGGAACGTAATCTAATCTTGTACTAGTTCCGGACTAAGGTCCATTGTAATCCCGAGCCCGGCCCAAGTCAAACACCATTTGGCCTAACAAAGCCCATGTGGTGTAAGTATAAATACCCCTCTCCAAGTGTGGAGAGGGTGTTGGTCTCATTTGTTTTTCTCACACATTTGTTAGATTTTCTCTCTCTTGTTTCTCTCTCTAAAATTCTTCATATCTCCTATCTTATTTTCTTGTTACCATAGTGAAGTGAAAGTGTTCTTGGGTTACCGACATTTGGTATCAGATCCTTGGGTGGGTCCAGTGGTTTCGTTGTGGTATTGTGAGCTTATTGGTTCGGCTTATTTTTATTGTATATGGCTTATATTTTTTTTGTCAAAGATTTTGAGCTTATTTTTTTCTTATAATGGGCTGTTAACATGTCACGAAATAACAAATAAAAACAATCAAAACAGTTTGTAGTTTTTTTAATTCTTTGTTTTATTTGTTTTCTTGTGGCTTAGTCTTTTACTTTTAAGTTTTGCTTTCTTTTTCAAACGTCAAACAGTTCTTTTGTTTTTTCATTTTTCTGCTTATTTTCT
The DNA here is from genome assembly GCA_026074375.1 of Tanacetum coccineum. Classification (NCBI taxonomy): domain Eukaryota; kingdom Viridiplantae; phylum Streptophyta; class Magnoliopsida; order Asterales; family Asteraceae; genus Tanacetum; species Tanacetum coccineum. Next base: position 42,995 of record BQNB010014285.1, read on the forward strand.
TTTAAAGCATGGAACGTCTTTTTTTTCATGTCAAATCTGTTATAGCATGTTAGGTTTCTCTGTTCTGGGTTTATAGCTTATCACGACCTTATTTTGAGCTTATTGTTTCTCGGCTTAATTTAGAGGTTTTGGCTTGTTTCGAGTCAAAAGCTTACATTGAAGAGCCTATATCTTAAGCTTATCATTAAGTTTTTTCTGGTTGGCTTTTCTTGTACGCGGTATTGAAGGAAAAAGACAAAGGAACTTTGAAATCGAACAACTTATATCTTTACTAACCGAACAACTCACAAACAGTTGGAACCAAACAACTTATATCTTTACGAACCGAACAACTCACAAACAGCTGTAACCGAATAACTTGTGTCTTTACGAACCGAACAACTCACAAACTATTGGAACCGAACAACTTTCAAGCATTAGGACCGAACAACTCACATGCTAGCAGGAACCGTTCTACTAGTTTAAGTAATTTTTGGATTTTTCGAGTTCGAGTGACGGTGGACTACGAGACGTTTCACTTATACCATCGTGATCGTGACATCTTTTCGATCAACGTGGTGTATTTACTTCTCACCGTCGATAACCGTATGAGCTTATAAATCAAACCGAATCAAAACAAATAAAAAACATTTTTTTTTTTCAATTTTGAAAACGAAGAAGAAAAGTAATAGGAGGGAAAAGTTTGTTTTAGTAAACTTAATTCAAAATTGACACTTTTGGTCCCTGGATTTGAAGACAAATTCACATCCATCATTTGTGTCTTTATTAACACTCATTGTTAAATGTGTTTTTCACCGTTAGTCCTTATAAGTTGTAAATCAACCGTTAGTCCTTCAAAGTGAATCGTTTGAACACCGTTTGTCCCTATTTGAGTTTTAATCATCCGTTTCTCATTTAAAGTTCAACGTTTGTGCACCGTTCATCGTTTTAAGCTCATTTTTTGCCAACAAAAGCTCAAATACTTCAATTTCAACAACGATTTCATCAACAACAATTAATTATTCATTCATGGTTTTTTCTTGATTTAGTAAAATCCCATAAAAGTCGATTCTTTTTACGGTTTAAGTCATAGATTTGTAAAATCCCGTGAACGGTAATTGATTTCAATCCACAACAACAATCACTTTACCTACTTAAGATCCTACAAATCATTTTTACTTTATAATTTAACAAATCATTCATCATGACAACTCCAATCACAACTTCCACAACCGACAGTCAAATGCATAATAACATCATGGCAGCTGGTTTAAGGGATCGTCCACCAATGCTTGCAATGGGAAGATATTCTCAATGGCAATCACGTTTCTTACGATACATTGATACAAGACTAAATGGTGATGCCTTGAGGAAATGCATTTTGGAAGGTCCATACCAACCCACTACTGTCACAATCCCAGCTGTACCTACAACAGAGAATTCTCCAGCAGTTCCAGAACGAACAGTAGTTGAGACAATCTTGACTATGTCACCTGAAAACAAAGCTCATTATGAATCAGAAAAGGAAGCAATACATTTGTTATTGACTGGAATTGGGGATGAAATCTACCCAACTGTTGATGCAGGCAAGACAACTCATAAAATGTAGATAGCTATTGAAAGGCTACAACAAGGTGAATCTCTCAGCATTCAAGATGTCAAGACTAATTTGTTTTGGGAATTTAGAAAAGTTACTTCTCATGATGGAGAGTCCATGGAGTCATACTACTCTGGATTTTACAAGATGATGAATGAAATGATAAGAAACAACTTGACAGTTGCTACGATGCAAGTCAATGTTCCGTTTCTTTGACAACTTCAACCAGAATGGTCAAGGTTTGTGACAATTATCAAGCAACAACACGAATTGGATATCGTCTCATATCACAAGCTCTTTGACGTTCTGAAACAGTATCAAAAAAAAGTTAATGAAATCCGTGTTGAGAGAATAGCCAAGAATGCTAACCCATTAGCACTTGTTGCTGCTGCTCAACAATATCCAGATCCTTATTATCAAGCACCAAAATCTCACAAACCATATGCACCAACATCAAAACAATCATCTTCCACCAGATCTAATGCAACTACCAAATTTAAAGGCAAAGAGATAGCCAAACCAATCACACCTCCATCTGAGTCAGCTTCTGAAGAAGACAATGATCCTAAACAAGCTCAGAGAGATAAGGATATGCAGAAAAATTTGGCACTTATTGCAAAATACTTCAAAAAGATCTACAAACCTACCAACAACAACCTTAGAACTTCTTCAAACTCCAAAAACAAGAATGTGGATACTACTCCAAGGTACAAGAATGACAATCAGACTGGATAGTTTGGGAATCAGAGGACAATGACTGTTGCTAGGGATAGGGAGACTGTAGGCAGTCAGGTAGTGCAGCAGACTGGGATACAGTGTTTCAATTGGAAGGAATTTGGTCATTTCGCTAAGGAATGCAGGAAACCAAAAAGGGTGAAAGACTCAATGTATCATAAGGAAAAGATGCTGCTGTGCAAACAAGCTGAGAAAGGTGTTCCATTACAAGCAGAGCAAGCTGATTTGCTAGAGGACACGAATGAGGATATTGATGAACAAGAATTGGAAGCACATTACAGTTTTATGGCAAAGATCCAGGAGGTTCCTACTGCAGACTCAGGAATTGATACTGAGCCATTGGAACATGTACACAAAGATGTTGAATATAATGTGTTTGCCAATGTGAGACAGCATTTTGAGCAACCTGAATCCACTAGTAACACATGTTTAGTGGAAAAGGATGATAGTAATGTCACTCCTGATTTACCGGATATGTGTGATAATGATATTCAGACTGACCAAAATGTTGAAGATGAGCGTGCTACGCTTGCTAATTTGATTGCAAATTTAAAACTTGATGTTGATGAAAATAAAAAGATTCAAAAGAAATTAAAGAAGGTAAACGCATCACTTGCTCATGAATTGAAAGAGTGCAAATCTATTCTTGCGAAAACTAGTAAAACTCTGAGGGAGTCTAATAGTATTTGGGATAGTTGTTTAGTTGCACTTCAAAATAAATAGACTGAGTTTCAGAGGTACAAAGCCTTAAATGACCGTACAGTTGACTATGACAAACTTGAATGTACGTTAAATGAAACTCTAGGACTGTTAGCTCAAAAAGAGATTGACATAAAAGAAGGTTTAAAAGTTAAAGCCTATGAAATTTCAGTTGTCAAAGAGAAACATGATGAGTTAGTCAAACAAAGTCTTTTAACAAAGTCACATTTTGAAGGTATTGTCAAAGAGAAAACAAAGGTTATAACGGATTTGAAACTTAAGTAAGAAAAAGACACCGACAAAATGATTTCAACGGAAAAGCAATTAAAGTTTTTGAATGAAATTGTTTACAAAAGGAATCAATCAATTCAAACCATACATATGTTAGCTCCCAAAGGCCCAACATTCAATGGTAGACCAACCTTTACAAATCCAATGTACCTCAAAAAGGCTCAATATGAGAAACCATGTTTGTATGAGATCCCATATGACCAATCTGATCCTGCAAACAGACTCGTCCCCGATAGGGAAGAGACTCTGACTCTTGAAAAAAAGAGTCGGTCAAAATTGAATAAAGACTTAGTAAGACCTTATGACTACACCAAGCTAAATAGTCTTTATGAAATTTTCAAATCAGCGTCACAGGAATATCATGAACAGTTAGCAAGTATTCAATGTTTCAAAAACATCGGTTTCTTACCTGTTTCATCAATAAGTAAAAGTAGACAAGCATACAATGTGATGACAAATAACATAAATCACTTTAGAGAACTTGTTGATCAAGCTTGGGAAAAGTATTCTCACAATCATTTTTGTGCCCCAACTGCTCTTGACATGGAAGTGCTAATAAAAACATGTTTGATGCCTCTTGCCATAAAGACACATAATGATAGTTTCACATTTGTTCATGAACTTAAGCAAGAAATGCATGCTGATTTAAAGTACGTTGAATCCCTTGAAAATAAAATTGACGAACTTGAATCTACTAAAGCAGAATTTTCAAACATGTATGATATACTTTTGCAAGAATGTGTGTCTAATGATGTTATGTGTTCTTATTTGCATTCGTTATCTGATTTAGATGCTCACTCTGAATTGCAATGCTTATATCTTCATAAAGTGAAAGAATGTGAATGTCTTGCACAAAAGCTTTCGAAACAAACTGAATCTGTTAGTAAATAAGTTTATACTGAGCTTTTACGAAGTTTTGCTAAATTAGAAAAACACTGGATTTTTCTTGAAATGGCTTTACAACAATGTCAAGAACAAATGAAAAATGACACATTTTGCAAAGAAAAAGCGTCAAATGTATTTCAAAAAGAACGTGAACAATTTCATGAAATACAAGATTTGAAAGCTCAATTGCAAGACAAGAACATTGCCATATGTGAGTTAAAGAAGCTCATCGAGAAATGCAAAGGAAAGTCCGTGGAAACTAAGTTTGATAAACCATCTGTTGTTCGACAACCAAATGCTTAAAGGATTCCAAAACCATCAGTATTAGGAAAACCGGCTCCTTTTTCAGACTCTCTTAAGAGGAAAAGTTTTTCACAAACAAAGTCGGTTCCTAAAACTAATGTGTCAGAAAGTTCATCAAAACCAGTCACTACACAGATTTTGTCTCAAACAGCAAGGCAAGTTGTAAGAAGCACAAATGTGATTAAACCAGGCATGTATCAAATTGACACTAGGATAACACAAACTAGAGCACCACAGTTGCCTTAGAGTTATAGGAATACTAATCCTCGCGTGTCTACCTCTATAGGAGTAATTCACAAAACTAATATTAGCAGACCACAGCTTAGGAGCACTCAAATGAAAGATAAGGTCTTGCCAAACAATAGTCAAGTGAAGGATAAGAAGACTGAAGTAGAAGACCACCCTAGGATTTCTAGTATTTCTAATTAAACAAAGTCTGTAACTGCGAGTAATGACAGTTTAAAATCCAAAACTTCGAATGTTAATGTTGTTTATGCGTGGAAAATGTGTGTCTAATTCGAATCATGATGCCTGTGTTTCTAAATATTTAAATGACGTGAATGCTAGAACTAAGAAGCCTAAAGTAGTGCCTATTAGTACTAGAAAACTCAAAAGTCAAGCGAACAAATCTGTTGCAAGACCCCCTAAGAAAACAGTTGCATCAGAATCTACTATTTAAAAATCCAAGAGTTACTATAGGATGCTGTATGAGAAAACTAGTAAAGCATGGAAATGGTGGATAGAGCAACAATGCCCATCCAAATATAAATGGGTTCCTAAGACAAAAACAAAATGGGTGCCTAAAGTTAGGAATGAGAATGTGAAAAAGAAAGTTAGTGTTGCTAGCTACAACACAAATGATAGTGCTTCAACATTAGGAAAGGAAACACATAATCCTAAAACTGTTATTTGTGCAAACTCTTCATCTTTGAGTGCAGGTACTTCAATGGCTTCCGAACAACATCTTCTTCAAGGTTCCTCAATGTAAATATTATATCAACACTCTTTTGTATAAAGCATTCTAGTTTAATTATGTTAGAAAATATTTTTGAAAAAGAAAAATACAAAATTAAAAAATCTCAAAAAGAAAATACAAAATCAGAAAAACAGAAAATTTCCAAAAAGAATCCTTTTCGCATGGTCTCTGGAATCGATAACATTTACGTACCTAGAAATGTTGATTAACATCGACACGGGCGTGTAAATGAAGTTCGAGCAAGAGTTTCAAATGCTTTCAAAACATGTCATTTCTATTTTTCTTCATGGCTTGTTATTAAATGTCAGATAACAACCTGGTCTTTAAATAAAGGAAAGTGTGCAATCATGTACATTTATCCTCACAACGAGAAGATAACAACTTCTCGGACTTGAGCTGACATAAAAAGTCAATTCAAAAGACATTCAAAGTCTATATTTTTGAGCTCAAGTAACATTGTTTTTTGAAAACACGTTGAAACACAATTTTTTCAAAAAATTCTCAAAAGGTGCTTCAAAATCTTTCAAAAAATTTTTTTTGGGGGGGGGGGGTGTGTTCGACACCTCCTCCTCATAGCGTCCCTTTTCCCAAAAGTTGATCATTTTTTATAAGTGAATCAATTTTTGAGGGGGAGCGTTTAAAACCAATTTTTAATGCGTTTAAGCACATACTCACATGTCTATTTTGTATGTCTAAAACATTTAAAAAAATGTTTAAACAAACGAAAAATATTAAAATGTTAATAATATTTAAACACTCATTTTGTTAAAACATATACAAGTAGCTCTTCCATCACCACCATTACCATTATTACCATTACCATCACCACCACTACCACCACTACCAGCATCACTTTTCATACCACCACCCGTCAACCATAGGGAGGACACTCCTAAGGCCGAGTTACCACCTCGTAAGAGGTTATGTCTGACTGCTCCCATATCGAGGTTTGAGGTGGGAGAGAGTTCAACTGCTACTGCTAGACCTACTCGAGGTCATAGAGCAGACTATGGATTTATTGGCACTCTGGATGCTAAGATCAGATGTCAGAGAGCCGAGAAGGTCAGCTATGGTATTAGGGATGTCTGGGTAGACCCAGCAGAGGCTGTAAAGGAGGTAGCACCGACGACCCTTGAAGGGGTCAATGATAGAGTGACCGAGCTTGCTAGGGTTCAGGAGGAGGACACTCAGGATATTTATGCAGTGATCGAGGATGTTCAGGACAGACAGACTCTCTTGTCACAGAGAGTTGACGTATTGGTTGAGGACAAAGAGTTTCACCAGGAGACTGTGTTATTGATGGAGCAGGAGGCTTTAGTGTCTCAAGATGCTTGGGCACAGTTAGTGGGATTGAGTTCGGCAGTTCACCAGGAGCTGCAGGTATATAGGACTCACACCCAGATTCAGGATCATCGTATCGCTTCACAAGAGGCATTGACAGCAACATTGGTTGCACGTATTTCATTTCTATAGGGGTGGCTCTAGGATAGATTCAGGCACTCCAGGCTAGAGACCAGACTCATGCAGATGGTCCCGAGGGCGCTGATAGTTGTGCCTAGGTTTACTTTTTCATGTCATATTTATAGCTATCATCATGTTAGCCGGCTAAGTATTATAGGTTTTATGCCCAACTAGAGCGGCAGTAGGATTTGCATTATTTATTTCTTGTATCAGACAATCATGTATGTTTTCTCGGTTATATATGATGTGTTGTATTATGTCATGTCGATCTCAATTCTGTTATGTGTTGTGATCCCAGTCATGTTATATAATCACGGTGTGATGTGATCTTGTTATATATGTTGTACCCATGTCATGTTGAGATGTTTATGAAAACTCATGTATTTATAGTGATTGTAGATTTAAACAATATGGCCACCAAGTAAAAAACCTCTGCTACTCGCAAAGTGGCTACTAGCCTGCTGGCTTTTAGCAAGGTTGTTGCAGTATGCTTGCCCTATGAACCGCTGCTGCTGTTAGATAACTAATCAAAACCCAAGAGTGTCCTGCGGCCCTTGCTAATCATAAACTCTTCATAATACGCATTAAAATGGTTTCATGTGCGACGGAAGCCCACAATTCTCACGACTGGGGGGAATATAGAGGAACTGTAACTGCATTTCGCCCTCGACCGTCGATCCTGCGCGCACCAGATTTTACTACATATATATTCTCGCCATGCCACCACCCTCTACTATTTCTTCAAACGTCACAAAACACACCATTGTGTTCGTCCCCCACTGGTACTACACGAGACGAGGTATGGCACACACACTGTTCCAAATTACGCCCCTGATCTATGGTCGACCCCACGCTCACACGTTTTTGCGACATGCCTCTTCTTTTCAGCAGACTACTGCAAACAAACGCGATGGCGAGCAGTGCAACAAGAGATCAATACAATAAATCGCAATTAAGATTACACATTCCATGACGAAATAAACACTTGTTGAACACCAATAAGTTCATAAGCTGTTTAACAAGAGTCCTACGCATTATCCTTGTGATTTTGCCAGAACATCCGAGTGAATACTTAAGTATTCCACCGTGAAGGATGAAAATCTTACTTGAGCCAACACTCAACAAGCTCTCGGTAAGGTGACTTGTGCGATTCTATATGGAATCAAACTTGTGTCAACTGGAAAGAAATGATGGTGTGATTCTATGTGAATCAAAACTTGTTCCAGTAAAATTAATAGATGACTCAATCAGAAAGATAGTAACTATCTGATTCACACAAATCACTAGTGTGTTTGTCTGCTTTGAGACATTCCGGTATTGAGAAAAAGCAAGTACGGTGAATCTAATGCATACGCGTAGAGGATCTAACACGTTGAGCTGATCCTAATCAAGGAGGTTCGTACTAAATTGAACCTACCTGATCACAGGTACAATATTTATACTGTTAAACGGTCCTCATGAAACCCGAGGTTAAAGCAACCGAATCTCGAAGAATGACAAAGCCATATTCGTCTATATCTGTTGTTTATCACTAATGTAAACTTGCAGGTTATACGGTGGTGGCGGTATCCCATTCCAGCTGAAGTCGGATTCATTACCACATGCTTATGCTCAAACTACAAAGACACATTATAAGCATCAAGATTCAAGAATCAAGAAAGCTCAAGTATTAAAGACAAAGACTTTCGCATACTCTGATATTAAAGATAACTCCTCATAAACCAAGCTTCAGGGGAGATTATTAGAGAGCTGTCAAGATGATGCAAAGTATGAGCATGTTGGTCAAGACATAAGATCGCAAGGTGCAAAGATGATCAAGACTGAAGGATAAAGATTTAAAGATCTCGGATGTAAAGACGAAGTTGAAAGACAATGAAAAAGGCTAAAGATCAAAGATCACAAAGCATGAAGGAACAAGCCTACAACATAATAAAGACCAAAGACTCAAGAACTCAACAACAAAGCAATCTTAACAAGTCCAAGGAAGCAAGATTTAAGATCTCACCTCAGGAATTCGAAGACCACACATCAGGGGAGATTGTTAGCCTCAAAATATGTTTTTGAACATGGAAGCTCAAAATTTGCAAGAAGCCTCGCTTCCAGGAAGATTTTTGGCCTCAAGATAACGAGTCTAACATGAAAGCTTGGAATCTCTCAAAAACCAAGCTTAGGGGGAGATTGTTAGCCTCAAATTATATTATTAATCTCGGTCTTTATCTCATTTATGTTGTAATAGGCTAGAAGGGTAAACGGGCTCGTAAACATAATCTAATCTTGTACTAGTTCCGGACTAAGGTCCATTGTAATCCTGAGCCCGGCCCAAGACATTAAACCATTTGGCCCAACAAGGCCCATGTGGTGTAAGTATAAATACCCCTCTCCAAGTGTGGAGAGGGTGTTGGTTCTCATTTGTAAGGTTTTCATTTGCAAGAATTCAACCTCTCTTTTTCTTCTCTCTAGTTTATCTCTCTACTCTTCTTTATTTTTCTCTTATCTAATTTCTTGGTTCAAATGGTGAAGTGAAAGTGATTCCGGGTTACAACATGAAATTTATACGTTTAGATTTCATTTATATCAAAAAAATATTGTATTTGATCACTTTCGTATCATAGAATTAGGTTTCGGTAACTGTTTTTGGAGCTTTAAACGCTTTCGTATTGTAGACAAAAGGTTTCGGAAACTGTTTTTGGCCAGAAATTCACTTTCGTAAACTAGTTTCGGCTTTCATATCATAGTTTGAGCTTTCGAAAACTGTCATACGTAAGTAGAAATAGCTTTCGGAAACCAGTTATTAGCTTTCGGTTGATAGAACTTAGTAAATTTGAAAAGATAACTTTAGATATTATCATTTTAAAATGAAAAAAATCAGATTTATAAGTTTCTTATTAGTTTCGTAGCAAGGCATTTACGAAAGTTAAGGTTTCATGATTTTACAAAAGTTGTAGAAATTTGGAATTTACGAAAGTAAAGGTTTCATATATTAGAGCTTTTGGTAACCATTTTGGTTTCGTATACTGTGGAATTTTCGTATCTGTGGTTTCATATTTGGGGGTTTTGTATCAAGAAATTGGTTTTGGTTTCGTACTCTAAGCTTTTGTAACACATGTTTCATAAAGAAGGTTTCGTATCACAGTTTCGTAAATGAAGGTTTCGTATTTCCAAGGTTTCGTATCTGAAGGTTTCATAATTCAAGCATGCCATGTAGTTTGCAGACATTGTCTAGAAAATCTTGTGCCACATGTACTATAGTAAAAGGATTAGTTAACGGTATGAAATGTGCATACTTTGTCAATCTGTCTACTACCAAAATATTACATCATAACCCTAATATTTAGGTACTCCTTCCACAAAGTCCATTGATATGCTTGACCACATAGATTTAGGAATAGAACTAGGCTGAAGGAGTCCTGGATAAGTAGAGAGATCAGGTTTGTATTTCTAGCAAACCAAACACTCCCTTATCATCTATTTAACTTGTTTTCTAAGACCCTTCCAATAAAACAATGAACATATCTTGTGTGTAGTGGTCTTAATTCCTAAATGACCATCAATTGATCCATCATGAAAGTAGTATCGCAATTCTTGTCTTAGGGACTCATCTGCTCCTACAACTGGCATCCTTTTTCTTAGCAAATGGTCTTGACCCAATAGTAATGCTTTTTGCTCTGTCCTTCCTTAAGCTTATCACATATAACTTTTAGCTGATCATCTGTGGCCCAAGTTTGTTTCACCTTATCATACAATTCAGTAGCAACTTTTGTAGTATTTAAACTGAATCACTCACTATCTCCTTCTCTCCTTGACAAAGCATTAACTACCACATTGTCTTTACCCTTTTTGTACACCACCTCGTAGTCAAATCTCATGAGCTTTGAAAGCCATTTCATCTGAGCTAGGGTAGTGATTCTTTGATCAAGTAGGTACTTGAGACTATAGTGATCAGTTTTAATCACAAAGTGACTGTCTAATAGGTATCCTCTCCATTTCTCTAATGCCAACAAGACTGCCAAAAAATCATTTTCATAGGTGGACAAAGCCTGATGTCTTCTTGACAAGTTTTTACTCAAATGTGCTATATGATGTCCATCTTGTTGTAATATTGCTCCCAATCTAACCCCTGAAGCATCAGTCTCTACTATAAAGGGCTTGTTAAAGTTCAGATTTCCCAATACTAGAGCTTTGATCATAGTCTCTTTTAGTAACAGGAAGGCACTTTGAGCTTCATTAGTCTATTTATAAGCATTTTTCTTAAGTAATTGAGTAAGAGGTATGCTCAAGGTAGCAAAGTCTTTAATGAATCTTCTATAGTACCCAGTTAGGCCTAAGAAACCTCTTAATTGTTTGATATTTGCTGGTACTCGCCAAGACTGCATAGCTTAAACCTTTGCAGGATCTATAGCTACTCATTGAGTTGAGATCACATGGCCTAAGTATTCCACATGAGAACTCAAACGCACACTTGCTCTTTTTTGCAAACAGGTTGTGATCTCTTATCTTAGATAGGACAACTGTAAGGTGATGCACATGTTCGGTCAAACTCTTATTGTAAACCGATATTTCATCAAATAACACCAAGGTAAATTTCCTCAAAAACTCCCTAAACACATCATTCATTATAGCCTAGAATGTAGAAGGTGCATTAGTTAAACCAAAGGGCATCACAAAAAACTCATAATGCCCTTCATGAGTTTTAAAGGTTGTATTGGCTATGTCATCTTCAAACATTCTTATTTAATGATATCTTGATCTAAGGTCCACTTTAGAGAACACCACAGCTCCATGTAACTCATCTATCAAATCTTTAATAATAGGAATTAGGAATTTATCTTTGATTGTATTCTTGTTCAACTGTCTATAGTCAAGAACATCCTCATAACTTTCAATGACTTCTTGTAAACTAGAATCAACATTACCTTCACTTTCTTTGTTTGCACAAGCTGTCATCAACTTTAAGCCAGTGTTTGGGTAAACACTTAGGGGGTGTTTGTTTTGGTTTATATGTGGGCTTACGAGCTTATTTGATTTCGGATTACATAACACACGCCCAAATTTTCTAGCTTATATTGAGACTTATGGGCTTATATAAGTTTTTCATAACATAATAAACTTATATAAGCCCACAAGTCTCAAAATAAGCCAGAAAATTAGGGCTTATGTTATATAAGCCGAAATCAAATAAGCTCATAAGCCCACATATAAGCCGAAACAAACACCCCCTTAACATCATCAACTCACTGCCTTTCTATTTCCACATTTTGTATTTGCTTCCTTCTATCTAACCAATGTGCCTCAGCTTTGTTGGATCCCCTCAAACATATTTTCTTAATGTTGTACACAAACTGCATTTTCAACCCTTAGAAATTACATTTAATATCTCCTAAGGTGGCAAGCCATTGAATGCCTAAAACCATATCAAAACCACCTAAGGGTAAAATCACCGCATCAGCTGTAAAAGTCTCTCCCTTCAATTGCCATTGAAACCCTTTACATTCACTCACAGTCACCAATTCTCTTCCACCAGCCACAGTTACTGATACGGGACAAGTACTGCTAATCTTGCAGCCTAACTTCTTGGCTACATGTACATCTAAGAAGTCGTGAGTGGATCCTGAGTCTCCCAATATATGTAATTCATGCTGATTAGCTACCAATACAACTACTCTCATAGTCTGAAAATAACTAACATGAGATAGAGCATTCAATGAAATCTGTGGCAACAGCTCAATACTATTCAATTCTACTATGCATCAACAAACACCTCATCAATCTCTTTTTCCTCAGCCAATACCAAGGTTGTCAGGATCGGGATCTTACTTAGGATTGTTTTTGGCTTTGCAAGATTGTAATCGTAAGATCGGATCAGGATCGTAAGATCCTATGAAAACATATATATTTTTGTATAAGGTTATTTTTTTTATATTTCTATATGTTTCTATATACTATTTTATATGATGGGCATTTACATATATCCCAAAAATACTTCAATATTTACATATTTTATCCAAACATTCTTAATAGCATTGTACATCATGCATTGATAACTTGTGTTTTGGAGAAATATTTAATTTTTCAATTTTTATCGGGTATATATGAAATTTCCCCTTATATGATAAGCAAATCTAAATGGATGATAAAATAAAAAGTTCTATGTTCAAGTACCGTGGTAGTAGAACATTAAATATATTGTAATACATACTAGCACAAAGTTCATTCATGTTTCAATCGATAAATGAATGATTTGGATACAAAAAAGATACTACACACGTGCACCTACTTTATGTTTTAATCGTTAAACGATTCTGGATAGAAAAGAAATATGAACCGGTCTTAATGAAAATCTATAAACCTTAGCCTAAATTACCGAAAGTCAAAATAAGGCCATTCTACGATCCTACGATCCGATCCGATCCTATGATCCTATCTATGATCCTACGATCCTGAAACGATCCTACTTGAATTGCGATCTTGTTACGATCCTGGTCGTTTTTTGTGTGTGGGATCGTAGGATCGCACGATCCTACGATCAGGATCGCGATTTTGACAACCTTGGCCAATACCACCAAAGAAAATAACACTTATGACCAGACACAAATTTCTTATCATAATAAAAACATAAGTTCTTGGCTCTTTTTTCTTCATACTCTTTCTGAGTCAACTGTCTTCTAACTGGTGCCTTATAAGTTGTGTTAGGTTAGATTTGACATTGTTACCAGTAGAAGGTAATGCCAACAATGGTGGTTTAGACACATTTCCGCTACCACTTCCATAGCCAAACCTACCACTATTGTTGCTAATCAATGACCTATTCTTCTTTTTCATTGCTTCTAAAGTTGCTTCTTGTAAGAAAGTGGGACATTATGCATCAGATAGTGTTTTAGGCTTGAACATTCTCACACTCATCTCTAATTCAGTAGGAAACCCCCCAAATACAAACTAAGAGCATGATCTTCGCTCACATCTACCGTAGACTGTAGTGTATCAAACAAGTCTTGGTACTCTTTAGCATTCTTTTCATATTTTGCATTTTTCAAAGCAGCCATTGGATCTTCAAAGATTGAACCAAATCTTTGAATGATTGCCTCTTTATATTCATCACAACCCACATTATCACCCATAGTCTTAACAAATTGTCTATGCCATAACAATGCTTTATCGAAAAGATGGACTGGAACAATTTTTACCTTCACGAATTCCATTTGTGAAAGTTTGTTTCGATACTTCCCAGGCTTTGTGCTCTGATACCAATGTTCAGAATTGGTTATGGCGGGAAATCGTTCCCTCCAATTCCTCTTCCCAGTATGCGAATTCATGGTTTTGTGTAGAGGGGTGTTTGGATGTTCGGTTTAGTGCAGAAAATTATATAACGATACTCAAAGAATTGAAGCACACAAATGATTACAACTAAAGTAAAATCAGTTATTATTATCTGTTGATCAAAGTAATTACAATGAATATTTATACCTAATGAACCTGTGTGAATTAAGAGTCGTATCTTTTCACAAAGCGGTTATCTATTCCTAAAGTTCCGTTTGGCTATTGGGCCTGCGGGCTTTAATGTTTGATTCTGCTAATCCTATAATCCTGGCAGAAATATTACAAAGTCTAAATGGATAAATATAACATAAAGTCTTATATCTTAATAATACTTCTAACAAAACATACTTGTGTTGTTCTTGTGATCACGATGATTACTTGACAATTGGTCGTATTTCTGACGGATAGCATACAATCTTGATCAGAATACAAGTGTAGTACTTTAAATCTTGAACAATCTTTCGTCGGAAAATGAACAAACTTACCGAAAAACTAACTCCACCAGAAACTAACAAACTTCACCGGAATTACAATTAAGCTGCCAGGAAAGGGTCTCTGATACCACTTGATACGCACCACAAGGATCACTTAAGATCGATAATGGATTACAATAGGCTTGGATGATCAAATGAGATAAGAATTAATTATGTCGAAAGCTTTATTGATGAATCAATGGAGAATTTGTTACAATTCAGTTACTAAAAAAATGAATTAACAGCTAACGACTATTTAAATTTGGGTTTTTGGCGCCAAAGTTAGTTAAGAGCCATTTGTGGAGAATTCTTCACGTGCCGCTCCTAACACAGTGCCACTACTTACAAAAACGAGTGAAGTTGTTTTCTTAATAGAAAATCAAATTTTGACAATGTTTCAACTTTTTTACAGAAAAAAGGAAAACAAATTAAGGATTATCAAACATACAATCAAAAATGGTTTCACGGATTTAAGTTGGTTTTGAGGATTTTTCTTAAAGAGAAATCAAATACTACATTATACATAGATAAGTAATACCTAATTATGAAATTTTAAATTACGAAAATTAAAGTTTCATTGTTTCTTTTTTCCAGTCAACTGATCGTCTGTTTGATAATAAACTATATCACCAACGTCACTAACAAAATGGTCCTGTTTGATGCTTCTCAACAAGTTTTCTATCAAATGAATCGGTATTAATCCTGACTTTTTAGGCTCTCGATAGTACTTCCCAAGCACCGGTTTAGCTGCCTTTGTCTGCACAACACATGCAATATATCGTCACTTGTCGATGAGACCCCTACAAATGACTTTGAATGTTTACACAATACTCACCGCTTCGATTAAATGATAATGTGGGATTTGGGGGAAGAGGTGATGGATGACATGAGTGCCAATGTCATGGTGAATGTTGTTGAATAGTCCATAATCGCGATCTACAGTTGTAAGTCCTCCCCTTAAATAGCTCCATTCCTATTCAAGTAAGTTTTATAAATAAAAATTAGAGTCGCATGAACAATAATATTAATCTTGCTCATGTCTTGGACAAACTTGTACATTACAAACAATACCTTGCCACGGTACCAAGGAAGTTTGGTTTCATAACCGTGATGATGCAAATACGTTACTATATCTAACCATGCCACAAAAATCTGTAAACATACAAAACTAGGATTAGTATATGTGTTTCTTGGACCCATTTAAATCTTACATTTTTCTTTGATAATTTCAAATAATGTGACATGACCTTATATGTGTATGGTTATCTTTGTGCTTCAAAACAAATTTTGCTTCCATGACTATTCAAAAACATTCTTATCATAAAAAGAGTAACAAATGGATTGAAAAAACTTACCAAATAAGGAACGCCATAGAGTTTGAACAAGAGGAGTGGGCCTATGAGTTTGGACAAGCAAAAAAGCAAAACAACCATAATTCCCCAACATATGGTTGATGCCACAATATAATGCCTCTCATTTGGTGAAAATAAATCACTATATGGGTTGAAATGCGACCCGCTCTTCCCTGGACTCCTCTTCAACTGCAATCATGTCCAAAAAGTTGTTAAGTAACAAAATGTTTTGATACATTAGTTAGTTGTAATATATAAGACAACTATATAATTGAATTGTGTAACAAAAAGTTGTTCTCACCAGGTATAATGGATATGCGAACATCGGAAAAGGTATTTTGAATCTAAAGACTTTTGTACTAGTATCTAAACTCTTATACGTCTTCTCAGGAATCTGCAAGTTTGAAAGGTTGTTACTTTTATATCGTATTAAGACTTCCATCACAAGCCAATCAAAGTTTTTCTGAAAAAAACTTGCAAACCTTGGTGTTTATTAGTGTACCTATACTAAGATAGTAAGTTGCAATGAAAATCAAGCACAGCTATTGTAAAATCAGTCACTTATGTCTAACAAGTCTTCAAACTTCTTGTACATATATCAATACTGAAACGCCTTATTACACTATAAATTAATTAATAAACGTAGCCTTGTGCCATACAAACCAAAATTTCAAACTTTAGAGACCAAAATTTTACCGGAACCCATGATTCATCATTCTCCACATGCCCATGATTCTGATGGTGAGTCCTATGACTAATTCTCCTGTAAAGATTTGGACATTATGCAAAAGATTGTACACTGTAGCCAAGACAATTAGAACAAAGGGGCAAAAGTGTAATTATGAAAGTTACCAGCCATGGTAGGGTACAAGAATTGCAGAATGCAAAAAATGGCCCACTATGTTATTGAGAATGTGACTATTCGAAAAGCTCCCATGACCACTGTTCAAAAAACATTGCCATAATTATGTACATATCTAATGTGCACAGTTTATGTTGATACGTCAACACTTGTATTGGAAGGAGTAGAAGATCAAATAAAAGATGCTCCAATTTTCATTTAATACCACTAAAAGTTTTGGAATATCTAATGGTTTTAACTAGGGATGAGCAAGAGAACTAAAGAACCGGATCGGAACTAAGAACCGGACCGGAACCAAAAAGAATTGAACCGGAACCAGAACCGTCGGATCCGGTTTCCGTTCTTGAGTTTGAGATTTTTCGGTTCTTGAGTCGGTTCGGTTCGGTTCTACCGGTTCTCGGTTCCAGAACCGAATACCCAATTATTCTAAAATTATGTAATTTTCTCTTACTTAAATTAGGGGCAATTAATTCAAATTAGGGCAATTTTATATCTTTCATCTTTTTAAGGTGATATATTCTAAAATTATGTAATTTTTTTCTTACTTAAATTAGGGGCAATTAATCATAAATTATACTTACCATAATAAACCCTAGTAACCCACGTTAAAAACACAGCCAAACTCAAATGCGATTAAAATTTGGGAACCCTTTTATATGTGATTTTACAAAATTTTCGAATCACATATTGTTTCAGTCAATATGGAGCATCAATTTTTTAATCTAAGGGCCAACTCAGGTTTTTTGGTGGTATCAAATGAATTCATCCATAATAAATAAATAAATAAAATATGAAAATAGTTGTTTAAATTGACCTCTATTTTTAACTTTCAAATGACTAAATGTGATAGAAAAAAAAAGGAATGAAATTATACCAATCATGACCAAGGACAAAGATAGCCCAAAACATTGTCCCTTGAGCAGCCCAATAAATTGGCCAAAAAGTGCTTGTAATGTTCTTTAAGTAGACTGCCATACAAACCAAAGATAAAATGACCATCATATCCCTAAGGACGTATGCCAATGACCTCCATGGATTCTTGACCCAACAATGCTTAGGAATTGCAGCTCTAATTTCGGCCACCCTGAATGGTGGAGGCGCAGAAGGATCAAATTGCATATCTTCTTCCTTACCATTCACAATAGCCACTCCTTCATCTTCTCCTCCATGAAGCTTTCTACCATTTGCCGATGGAACAGCCATTCAAACACCGCCCTTTTGTTTTGCTTTTCTTTAGGGCACTGTTTTCATGCAAGGATATGTGAGGAAACGATAAAACTTAAGTGTGTCGGGTATATATACTAAGAAAAAGTTTAACAATATCATCGGTGCATAATTATGTATTTATGTTCATCATAAAATTCTTGATACAAAATGATTTGTTAGATGATGTAGTTACTGATGCCGATTTCGTGTGTTTATGATCTGATACTACTTTTAATGCAATTCAATTAGAATTAGATATGAAAGATCATGCCTTTATAGAAAATCGTATATTATGGAAAAGAATAAGGAGTAAAGCTATGAAAATCATAGTGTTCTACTAGTTTTATTAAGTAGATGACCACAACATTAATGTTTGGTATTATGATACCATAACATTTCATTGAACTAGGAGACAGTGGAATTTTACAAAATAATTTTGTAAAACTTTCACCAACAATTTCCATGTAATTCTTATGACGGACATGCGCATATGTGAGTGTATGTTCTAGTGAATTTGCATAACTCTCGAAGTGGATGACGAGAGAGGAGTTATGACTTATGAGATGTGTTTTCTGGTATGCTCAAATGAAACGTTAAGATGATGAAATAAGTATATGTTGTTATGAATTTTATAAACCTAAAACGATTTCTTTAGCGATTTATTACTATAAGGTTACAACAATGATCAGAATTGTATCAGATAAGTCTGAAACAACATATTACATCATAGACAAAGAAACCTAAAAAAATCAAAACGGTTTACGACGACCAATCGTGGAGATCCGAACAATAGTATATCTAAAAAACTAAAAAACGTAAAGGGATATGAAAACCACCTTGTTTGCAGTTTGTTCTGTTGTCGAAACTAATTTGTTGTCAATAAAGCAACATGGTTATGCCTGAAATGATGAAACAATGGCACACAACCAACATTATGAAATATCATACATGCAAATACACTAATGCAAAATTCCAAAGAAAAACAATCATGAATATGCACCTCTTAGAGAAAGATGGAAAGAGGCTTTGTGTGAAATACAAATCTAGAACAAGAAAAACATACAAAAAAAAATGAAAAAACTCAGATCCGATATAAGTTATCTAAGTTCGAAGTGAAAAGAGAGGATACTAGGTGTTTCAAAATGTGGAAAAGGTAAACACAAATATTTCATTTTGAAATAGATAAAAGTAGAGGCTATTGTTCCATTGAGAAGATTTTTATTTTGAGAAGATTGTGAAATCTTCGTTTGAGCAAATTGATTCGTGTTTTTTGATTTGCGTCACAAGTAAACATCATTTAATAGTGAATCGAAACTATAAATCACAAATTTGATTCACAAATCATTGTTAAAATCGAGTTATGATGATGATTCATTAAATTTGTACAGATGATTCAGTATTGTACATATATTGCAAAATCAAGAGATTTTTAACATTGCTTCGATTTTTTTTTTACACATTTTGAATTATAATCACATTAAAATGAGTTTTACGCTTGAAAAACATGAATTAAAGTTAGAAATCTATCGTTTTTGAAAACCTTCTCAATCTTCTCAAAATAAAAACCTTCTCAATCGATCCGGATTCTAAAAGTAAAAGCGTAAAACTTATTGAAACCCGACCTGTTCAATTAATTTTTTACGGTTTCTTAATGTTACTTTTCAATTTCAAAAGAAAGAGCAAGCAAAAGAAATTTGACGTTTATTACACTAAAAAGGGGTTTTTTTTAAATAGTTTAAATCAGAGCCGTATTTAAGAGTGAGCGAGATGTGCAACTTCACAAGGCCTAAAATTTTTAAGTGCCTATATATATATATATATATATATATATATGTATGGAAGGGATCAAGTGAGAAGAAAAAATATAATGAGAAGAATAAGAAGGATTTCTAGCCACACATTTTAAATAGGAAGGAGAATTTTAAGGGGAGATGCATGCATTTTTATAGGTGCATCTGAAATGTGTGGTTGTGGTTTCTTCTTATCATTCTCATTATAAGTTTTCTTCTCATTTGATCCTTACTCTCTCTCTCTATATATATATATAGGAGGGTTAATGTGGTGTAGCTTCTTAAAATTGTTAAAATAAGAAGTAATATAAACCATTGGATCTATTGATTAATGTTAGATGATATTAAATTATTTATCTATTGACCGTTCTTTGCAGAACCATTTTTTTGTACAGAACCTACAGAACCACTTTTTGACCAATAAGAATTTAATATTAATAAATAATTTTATTTAAATAGAAAGGGTATAATAGTAAAATGCATTTTCACCTTCCTTTTAAATTTTCTTAATTAAAAACGTTTTTTATTTAACCCATTAAATTTTCAGAATAACATTTTTTTTTTTTTTCAATTCTATATTTTTGTTTTTTCACAACATATTTTAAAAAAAAAACAATGCAAATCATGTTATTTTTAAATATTGTTAATTTCATATATTTTTAAGAGACAGTATATTTTTTTGCTTATAATTGTAATTTGCACAAATGTTTCTAGTGACATTTTTTAAATCTTCAAACCTTTATAACCAAAAACAGTAAACACATACAATTAAACCTATAAACAAACTAACAAAACCCGAACATAAATATATTGTATTTGTTGATATTAAATAAAATACAATTCACAATAGAAAGAATTATCCAATCATTACAACATCATAATTCACGTCTCCGGTACAAACCTATATGACACTACTTTCAGAACATATGTGCACGTTGCGCGCTTCTCGTACAAAAATCATAAGACCCCTATTAGCGACGGCCATCGGATAAACATATATCACGACTTCTAAAAAATACAAGTTCGTCGATCATAGCTCGAACCACACGCACTTTTTCATGATTGAGCCATCCTCCTGAAACAAATATATTTAAAATGAAGTAACTAAACAAAAGATACAAAAGAATGGCAACCCATCTCTTTAGCAAGATAATAAAAAGCATGTGTTCCAAGCAAAAAAACAACAGAAAAACAACCTACCAAAACTAAAACAAAGTAACTAATACCACTCCAAGCCAAATTTAAAAAGCACATACTGCATAATCCCTTCTAAAATTCAAACAACATAAGAAAACATTGTAAGCAGTCAAATATCTTAAACGGACCAATGAAATCCCTTATATAAGATAAGGGGTTCGAATATCAAAATGTAATAGAAACTAGTCCTTTCATTTATTCACATTATAGCAATTTTCAAAATGATCATGACAGTAACATCAATTACAATTTGATTAACAATATCCTATCTCATCTTACTTATACATCGATAAAAAATAAGCCACAATAACAAACTTTACTTTTTATATTCTCAAGCTAAACAAACCATTTAACAAACGCGGCAACCATCTGCCTCTGCGACTCCAAGAACATCTCATTCCGTTTCATCTCAGCTTCCATTCTCATCGTCTCTATCTCACGAACCATATCCATCTTCATCTTCTCCATCTTCACAAAACCATCCGCCAATACCTTAATCGATGACACAAGTTTCCCTAGCGGATCATCATCACCATCATTATCATCATCATCGTCATCATCATTACTTCTTTTCACCCCTCGTTTCTCACTCTCCACCATATCCCGCAAAACTCCTTCCCATTTCAACTCGACCTTACCCCGAATCCCTCTCTCCTCATTTCGATTCCAATAACCATAACCTCATCTTCATTACGTTCCTCGTCTAGCGCGCCTAAATGCTCCAATTCTCGATACCTCGGTGCATAACTTTGCACTTTCTCAAAACATATATGCACTTTCTCAAAACATATTTGCACTTTCTTAAAACATGTATGCAACTAATCAACCACTTCATCAAAAGAGACTAATATTCAATTAAAAAAATTCCTAATAACAAAATCTCAAAGTTTAGCTCGTCATATAATCTGTTGGGAACAACCCATTCGATAAGGAAAAAAAAAAAAACAAAGCTACATTATGAGATGCCATTTCCGATAAGAAAAAAAAAAACAAAAGATCTATTCCTCTAGGACAACTATTTTACGAGTATGAACTTCCCACAGTTTTAGAGTACACATGAAGCATGTATTAACTATGGAAGCAAACTTTACAATATAATAAGCAAACAAAATCCAAACAGAACATAGAACAAAAAACATATAACTTGAGGACTTTTAGAGCGAAGATGAGGCGATTTCCTTCTTTTTATAAACTAAGTAAAAGTGGCGAGGGTAACTTTATCAAAAATAATATAACGTAACAAACAAATGATGATCATGAATACATAGAAGACATGGCATTAGAGGCATACCGAACCAATCATCAAACTTCATATACTTTGTAGGATGCGCATCATTCAGTTGCACAACAACCTTGGTTGGAAAGTCAGACCACTTAGCATCATTCAGTTGTGATTCATGCTTTAATCCATTTAGCATCATTTTCCCTATGTGCTTGAATAAACTTTTCATAGTCCATCCGGTACAAAATGATCACCAACAAAAACAAAAAATTCCAATACATTTTGTTCTTCAAGCAACCATAGATATTGTCGTACCCTACGAAAATAAGTGTCGTTTTGGTGTCGGTTAATTTTTCCGGCGAATTTGAGATCCAAAATATGAAGGAGTGATTAATTTTTTTATGAGCATCCATTTTTCTCATACCCATTTATGTTTGCTAGATCGAAAATGAGAAGGGAGGACGAATAATTGATCTAAAGGGAGAAGAGAGGTGGTTGTTGGTTTTGGGTGAGATGGGGGCTCGGAGAAAAAAAGGGAGACCACGAAAATATACAGATGAAGTAATTAGACCTATAATTCCTAGAAATCATTTGGGAGGTTTACAGTTTTAGGGGAGTGGAAACTAATATTACTTGACCGAGTAATACCCTTTTAACTTTTGTTTAATTGAAAATAAGTAATAAATAATTACAAAAAACTGTGTTTTATTATATAGTATAGATAATATGGTTCATGTCTAGAGGTCTGGGAAACCTATTATACGCCATCATGGTCATTATGGTTTATCGTGTTTTTCACTTTCAGTCACTGAACATTTTTTTTGCCAGGTGAGTTATTAAGGTTTGATGTGGTTACGGATCTAGACCAATTTAGTTACTTTCGGTAAAAAAATCCAGTTATCTCCATAAGGGTACAATTTTCTTTTTCTTTTTCCTCGTCTTTAGTTGGGGAGAAAATTATGAAATAATAACCAAGTTTGAGTTTTGTTTCAATAAAGTCACTGTAACTTTTTTTTATTGTCAAATAATAACCAAGTTTGAAAAGTGTTCCAATTTAGTCACTGTAACTTTCTTTTGATTGCAAAATAATAACCAAGTTTGAAAAGTGTTTCATTTTAATCACTCAAAGTAGTAATAGTGTTCTATTATTGTGTAATTTTTTTCACATGTGCATAAGTTGATTGTACATTAAGTTAGTTGAGATGAGTGAAATTCAGGGGGTGGGTGTTTATTATTAATGTACAACCAGATAATGCACATATGAATAGTTTAAAGTTAGTTTTTTTAAAAATTACACAGTAATGGAACAATATTCAAACTTGAGTGGTTTTTATGGTTAAAAGAAACTTTGAGTGACTTTAGTAGAACACTCACAAAACTTGGTTACTATTGAGTAACATTTTCCCTATATAGAATTATGTTCTAAATATTGTTATATTGTATTAGTTTAATACCCGTACACGCACAGGGTTTAGAAATTTAATTTTAATTAAGTGTTAATTTTCAAAGTATTGTTAATTTTTCGTATTTGCACATTGAATGTCTTGTTTATCATTATTTCAGTAATTGTGAATGTGGGATCTCTTAATTTAAACAATTGTAACAGTTATAATAAATGTTTCCTACCATATTAAACAAAGAAAACTAATCCTTATATTTTCTAAATACATTGTTATGTGTTAATAATAATTTTGCCGTATTTAATATTAAAACTCGTGTACGCATGTGATAAAATTATAAAATGGAATAACAATTAGTCCATATTGAAAGCATATAGTAAAAATAATGTTTTTTTCCGTATATTCTTATTTAAACTCATAAAGAGGAAAAACATGAGTTGTTCGTATATGTACAACATCGTCTATTTATTTATATACACAATAATTTGTGATTTCATTTTGATATTAATAATCTTGTGCATATATATATTGTATTTTTAAAACAACATAAATGTTGTATTTTTAAAATATAAAATCTAGGGGTACAAAGTATAAGGGGTTATTTGTTTATTTTTTAAAGTTATTAAAAAACATAGAAACTTATAAAATTACAATTAACTCCATATAATTTATTTAAAATTCAACCACTAAAGTTTTATTAATTACCTTCTCTTTTTTTAAGTTTTTGTTTTTAGAAATTTAACACATATATTTTTATGTGTTTTTTTTTCTCAACCAAATTCTTCTATCAAAATTTGCAATTTTGACTTTTTTTAACCAATCAGATTGCATGATTTTGCCCACGTGTCAAAATCAATCATTATAATTGGTCTAATTTTTTTTCTCTATAAGATCAAATCTCATAGAAAACTCTGAAATGATGTAATTCTTTTATTATATAAAAGATTTCAAGTGACTCAGAGTAATGAAAAAGTTATTAAAAGACTAAAGCTAAATGCTTACAATATATCTTTATCGTTGTGTTTAAATATTTTATAAACTTTCGCACAGGGCCTCCGCTAGCTCAGCTGCGGCCCTGGTTTAAACTACATACTTTTATTTTCACAAATTCAAAAAAAATGGGAAAATTTTATTGGTTGATTAACATTTAATAATGTGTTAAAATTAGTTACGTTAAACAATATATTTTTCACACTCGTAACTTTAAAAAAAATCCCACTTCTAAGTGATAAAATATATATTACTTCACTCTTCTAATTGTGAAAATTAATTGTATTTGTTCCACAATTACTTAAGTGAGAATAAATGGGTGTTACAAATGACTTACAAACTTATAAATGTGAATTTTTTTTCTTCATAGTTAAAAGTGTGAGGTTTTTTATAGAATTATAAGTGTGAAAAATGTATTATTTAAAAAAAAATCACACGTATAAATGTAACTCGTTGTTACACATTCTTATGTGTTAATAAACTAATAAAATTATACAAGCATATTAAAAGCGTGGAGAAAAATGTGTAGATTGAACTATCTTTCTATATAGAGTTAGGAACCTAAGTTTATTTTCTTAAAAAACTCAAGTTTTATCCCCTCTCTTTTTCTAATTTTTTTTTATAAAATTGACACATCTTTTATATAATAAAAAAATTACATTATTTCAAAGTTTTCTTGGCAAAACATTGTTATATAAAAAAATTAGACCAATCAGGTCGCTTGATTTTGACGTGTAGGCAAAATCGTGCGATCTGATTGGTTAAAAAAACCAAATTGAATCCAATTTGGTCAAAATTGAAAATTTTGGTGGAAGAATTTGGTGGAGAAAGTAAACTCATAAAAATAAATAAGTCGCAAATAATTTGTGAGACAGAAAAATTTTTAAAAAAGAATGAACGTAATTGAATAAAATTCTATCAAGATTGCGATTATAAAAAACTAAATTATAAAGGGAGTTACTGTGAATTTATAAGTTTTAATGTTTTTCAATAACTTCAAAAAATAAATGTATAACCCCTTAGACTTTGTACCCCTATAATTTATATTTTAAAAATACAACATATATATGCACAAGATTATTAATATCAAAATAAAACATACATATTGAATCTAGTAAATAGAAGTACACAATGATCTGTAACGGCATACGTACCAACTCATGTTTTTCCTTGTTTTACGAGTGATAAGTAAGAATACCTAAAAAAAAATTGTATATTCGTTCAATAATAACACATTTTATTTCAATTTTTTTTATAAAACTCAAATATGGAATATAGTAGACAAAAAAAGACTAGCAAGACGCTTATAAAGCTACATACAATAGAGTCAACAAAAAGAATACATAACATCATAAAATGATAAAATCCCGAGACTTTTAAACTGCGAGGGAATAAAAGACGGTGCATATTAAAATACCCTAAATTATTATAAACAGTAAAAATAAATATCAATGCAAGCACAAATTGACTATGAGTAATAAAACAAAATAATAGCGCGATTGAACTTATGACAACGACAATTAATTTCTTATTTAAAGTTTATATAAAGAATTTCTGTGAAAATCATTTTAAAAAAGACATTAAATTATTATCTCATAAACGTTACATCATGGGTTATTAAACTCGCTCATGCGTTACATCAGGACATCATACACTGGTTTGAAGATTAATATGGCTAACATTATTAGTAACAACGTAAAAAATAGGAATATAAATATCACATGTAAACAACGAATTACAGTGATTGAAAACAAATGATTACGTGATTGCAATTTATAACAAGACTAATGTAATTAATATTTAAAGTTATATTAAGTAATGAATCTGTAAAAATAAATTTTTTTAAAAGTGTATGATTTATAACTTCATCAACGTTCACATTGTATTAAAAACTCGCATATTGTGTATAACAATATATCAATAGTATATATATTTAAACAACAGAAACATTAACAAGCCCGTCACTTAAAACATAAGTTAAATCTTTCATCCACCAAGCATCTTACAAAATCTAGAATACGATATTAATACATAGATGTAAATTTTTTATGTAAAAACAAGAAATTTACACAAGAGCAAATTATATGATGTTCGTATACAAACTAAAAATATTAAAATAAAATTGATTCAAGTGTGCGTAATTTATTAGGCCAATTAAGGCTCCCATTTCAAAATTAAACTCCATCGTTACAATAAATGTAAAGTGTTCCCTATCAAAAATCAACGGTCTTGCCTGGAAAATCAAGACCGTTCGTATTAACCTACCCGTTAATCAACATTTCTCGTAGAGGAATTGACATTCAGATATGTCGTGTCCCATTTGGTGAAAATGCAATTGAATCGACGGAATCCATTGTGTTCTTAAGGTGGATTGGTTCGGACATTGCAAAGAAAAGGTATGAGCTGTGGAATTTGGAACACGCAAACTTGAACTCATAATCAGAATGAAGTCATTGGCTTGTTTCAATTCGTAAGGATTCCAACTCAAAAAGATGTTCGAAAGAGTTTGGTATTCCATTTGGTGGATACTTTTGGACTAATCAAACAAGCTCCAATTTACGAAGAAATACCTTCCTAAGTCGATGCATATTGATAATGCATTGCTAGTTTCTTTTTTATTGTGTGTAGAGTATAGATCTAAAGCCCCTCGTGTACCGGTTCTAGGGAACGAAAGGTGCTCAAAAAAAACCCTTATATTATTGTTTTGTAATCTAGCTCCTTGCTAGTTTTTGTTTCTAATAAAATCGCCGTTCCAAAAAAAAAATAAAAAAAATGATTTTCTCTTTTTAACTTCTGTTATTATATAAGAGATTTTGTAATAAGGTTTCGCTAACAACATTACTAACATTTAATTTTGGAAAATTTAGTTTAAGATAAAATATCTAAACAACATCACATGTAATTTACCACTTTTAATATTTCTCAATTACAAAATTAACCATGGCGAAAAATAAAAGGTTGTTCAGAAACTTTTAGTGAATTTATTTAGACACGTCATATTGTTTTTAATTTCTGTAAATTGATTATTAGCGACAACCCTAAACCTAAAAAGTTTGGTGAATGACGATGAGAACTTATATAAAAACTAAGTCTAGTTTACAGTAGTTTACAAAAGCAAGCTTCAACTTCATCTTCAACAATAGTTTACTTGGGATTGTTGGCTTCAACATCCTTATTTGATTGCTTTGTAATTGTTCTAGCTCCTTGCTAGCTTTCTAATAAAAGTTGCCGTTCAAAAAATAAAAAAAAACTTCATCTTCAACAATAGTTAGTCTCACTAACAAATTGTCTTAAAGATAATAACGTATATAGTGTGATTTTGTGATGTACATGTACTTGCTTTCTTTTAACTATTTTGCTATCAATCTTTTCAATAGCTAACACACGTAGAAAGTAAAGTCATATTAGTTATTGTCCGTTACTAGAATTACGGGGTAAAATAATTAGGAAGATTTTAGTTAATGTAAGCATCTTTATAGTGAGTTACTAAAGAGGATTCACTAGCAAACATTGTAAGATAGCGAGCAGTGCCGTCCTTAAAACTTTAAATTTATTTAGAGCCCGGTGCGAAATTATATATTGAAGCCTTTCGAGAAGCTTTACAAGAAAGGCATGTTATATATAAAGTGTCACCGTTTATAAGATATAATGTAATTAGTTATCTAAAGATTCAACATATTACTCATTTAAGATATTTTCTCATCTAAATACCTTTTTTCATGAAAAATATGTTTGCCCATGCAAATAATTGTTAACGAGACAAATTTTGAGGCCCTTAAAATTTTTGAGACCCTGAGCGGTCGCCCACCTTACACACCCTCAAAGACGGCCCTGATAGCGAGTATTATGATCGTCGCATGTTTAATAACACGTAATTATTCTTGAAAAAATAATTTTTTCGAATATTGTTATTTAAAATTTAAAGAAGGATTACATGCGTCCTTGCTATATATACAATCTCGTGTATTTATTTTCATCGCACAATAACATGTGTGGTCAATCCTTCATTTTATCCATATTCATGTTTATAATATTTTTACCATATTTAATTTTTAAACATGTGTGCGCGGGGGTTTAACTTAAAAAGAGGAATAACATGAGTCGTTATTGAACACGGATAGTAAGGATAATAAATAAATATTTTACTAGATATTCTTGCTCAATCTAATAACGAGGAGTGAGATGGTTTGTTCGTTTATGTACAATCTCGTGTACTAATTTACCTACCACAAGTTTACAATAACTCGTGTTTTTATTTTGATATATTTAATTTCATGTATATACCTTAATTTAATATATAATGATAATATTATTTATAAATGACAACATATATGATTTTTAAAGAAAAATATAGAGTCAGGGGTATTTCTTAAATTTATAAACTTATTAAAAACATGAAAACTGATAATTTTACTTAAGTCCAAATAAATTTTCTAAAACTTAACAACTAAAATTTATTAATTACCCTTTATTTTTGTCTTAAAAAAATCAATATACGTATTTATATACATATTTGTTTGGCCAATTAGGACTCAATTTCAAAATTAAGCTCTCTGATTAATAAAGAAATTAGTTTTCTCAATCTGCAAATATAAAAGATTATGTAATAAGGTTTGCTAACAACATTATTAACATTTAAATTTAGAAGTTTAATTTAAAATGTCTAAACAAAGATTAAATATGTTGGCAAAAAATAAAAGATTGTTTAGAAACTTTGTCTTAATATTAATGAATTTATTTAGACACATCATATTGTTCAAACTCAGTCGTACGTCTCTCTTCGGATATTTGTATATAGAGAAGGTTCCATTATACGAGAAAGATGGTTGTTTACGACAACCCTATAGCTTAGAAGTTCAGTAAGTGACTATGAAAACTTATACAAAAAACTAAGTCTAGTTTAAAATAGTTTATAAAAGTAAGCTTCAACTGCATCTTCAACAATAGTCAGTCTCGCCAACTAAAGGGATCATAAGATAAAGAGTAAATTACACCGTTCATCCCCGTGGTTTGGGTCAAATCCCTGACTGGGTCCTTGTCTTTTTTTATTACCTAATTGATCCTTATAATCAAACTATGTAATATGAGACGTCCTTATCAGTAAATTTATTCACTTTTAACAATTTATCTATCTCTGCACACTCATATTCACTTTTAACCTTCTCTCACTAAATTTATCTATCTCTTTCTCTCTCTAATAATTTTACTATCACCATCTAATCCCACCACAACCTAACCTATCTCTAACTAAAAATCAAACCCACTCACCACTAAAACGTATACGAAATCATACAAAAATTGAGCTTTTCACACAAAAATCCTTAAAATCTACGAGGCCCGTACAAAAATCAATCAAATTCTTAAAGATTTAATACTAGAAGTGGTACATAAATCACCTTGAATACCCCCCCCCCACCCCCCCACCCACAAAAAAGTTAGCATATTTATGGCAGATCTGTGATGATAGTGGTGTTATAGGTGGTTATGCTTCGTATGATGGTGGTTCGTTGTGGTGGGTCAGGCTGTGGTTATGGTGTGACAGGTGGCTAGCGGCGGCGTGACTGGGATAGTTATACCAGAGGCCATTATTATGTTACAGATATTTAGAATTATAGTTGTGTTGGTTTATCTTTCATTCTAAAATATTTTTTGATTTTTTCTTTTTTTTGCAAAAGTTTGTTGAAAGAATTATGTTTTTTAATGATTTGAAATTTTCTGATAAGGTGTTAAGTGGGTTTGTTTTGATTTTGTAAAATAAGGGTACGGTGGTAAATGATTATTAGGAAAGAATGTGAAAAATATGGAGAACGAAATTAGTTTTGTTATTGTGTTTGATGCTTATGTAGTGAGACAGTTGTGGTGGTGTCACAGTGTAATGGTGAAGAAGAGGGCTACGTGGTTTTTTTTACGTAAGGAAGTGTAGATTGGAGAAGAAGATAGTTGGGTGCTGTAACGGTGGATGTGGTGGTGGTATGTGTTGGAGAAAGAGTGGAGAAGAAAAACAAGTAGAAAACTTTGTTAAAGTAGTAAAGAAAAAAAATACCCTCACGTGCAAGGCAGGTGAGGAAAGTTAACAGAGAAAGATAACTGAATTGGGAGATAAGGATGACCGGTGTTACATAATTTGAGTATTAGGATCAATTATGCAACAAAAAAAGATAAGGACTCAATTAGGGATTTGGCCCAAACCATAAGGACGAACGGTGTAATTTACTCTAAGATAAATAATGTGATTTTGGGATTCACATGCCACTTTTTTGTGATGTATATGCACTTCCTTTTTTAAAACTATTTTGCTAAAAATATACATTAATTACAGGTAAGATAATTAGGAAGATTTTGGTTAGTGCAAGCATCTTCTCTGTGAGTTACTACTAAAGAGTATTCACTAGCTTATATTGTATAATGATTAGTGTTAATACAAATAATCGCTTAGAACTTACTTCTATTTTACGATCTTTCTACGTAAAGCTTAAAATAAACAAGTTTTAAACGTAAAGTTTTAACTTGACATATATCACTAATTGTACGAATAATTGATATCTAAAAACATGTGTGATGATCAAACAACATCAAGTCATACATTCTGCACTTACAAGATTTTTCATATTAATGCATTACTTACTTTTCAATAAAATTTAGTTCTAAAGTTTACTTACATTTTTAATCTACACATTATATTCTAGCAACTAGTTTTATTATTTAGAGAATCAAAATTAATCACATCAAACAAAGTTGACTTTGAACCATGTTCTAGAAGAAATGTCTTTCTATATCCAAGTTTGACTTTTGAAAGATTTTTGAAAGATTTAGAAGTCAAAATCTTGAGAAAATCTGGCCTGTCAGGTACAGACGGATCCCTTGATAACAAAGATGAATCCCTTCAAAGGGGTCCGTGTGATCCGTTTGGCACTCGCCAGCCTTGGTTATAAATAGAGGACATTTGTGCACCAATTTTCCCACTTCTTGTAGTCATATTTTACATACCTTTTCATACATTCATACACTTAGTTCATTGATCATTACACTTGTAATTACATATCCATTCGAGTGATTTTCCACTTAATGTATTTCTTGCAAGAGAAGATCACATCCAAGACTTTCAAGCATCAAGACTTTTGTTGCTAGTCTTCATACTTAGTTCATTTGTCGTACTTTTTATATTATCATCGTACATCAATCATTGTACAAAATACCATACACCATTGTAGAGAGTTAAATTAGTATTTTAGTCCTCAAAATACGTAGAGAGAAATGTTAGTTCTACCTCGAGAAGAACTCGATATTTAGCTTTGTATCGGTAAAAGTATAAGCTACGTTATAAGATTTCTCCGCCAAGTAAAGAAGCTTGTTGACATTGTGAAAGGATGCTGTCACACCCCGAAAATATCGCAGCGGAAGGTAACTGAGGTATGACTTCATAGCACAAAGAACACTATAACAAGACCTCGTTTGCAGTTCACATTACCAAAACACTTTAACTCGACAACTCAAGGGGTTCAACTCATTCAAGCCCGTAATCTAATACTAAGCATAAACCAACGCACTTCCAAACCTTCTACTTCATATCCATAGGTCCTTAATCCAAGACCTTACTTGCATCATAGTAACCTATACAAAACATCAACAACTAAAATGTAAGCTTACGCTTAGTAAGTAACCAAGTTAGAACATATATAATACGTTAATTAATCATACATGTCTCATGAACAT
>BQNB010014286.1:0-46666 GCA_026074375.1 Tanacetum coccineum
GCTAAACCTAAAGCTGTTACTACTGCTGCTACAACAACAACAACTATAAGACCCAAGGCTAGAGGGGTTGTAGTTCAAGATCGTTCACTTAAGTCTTGTTGTTGTAGTAGAGGTGTTCGTAGTGTTGGAAGTTTCTGATTTCTGTTTCCGAGAGCAATAATGATTGAGCCTGGAGTACCTTTGAAAAGGAAAGATCAAGTTGCTCTTGATGAAGAAATGACAAAAAGGGGAAGAAGATTTATAAAGAAGATGTGCAACTTACAGATCCTTGGTGGAATTGCATGGATCCTTATTCTTTCATATATATATATATTAGCTTCAGGGGAAGTTTGTGCTTATATGGTTTTGTCATTATCAACTAGGGGAAGATTATTGGGAATTATATTTGAGTTGATAAGATAAAACATATAAAAGATGAAGGACTTAAAAGACAAAGGAGGAATTCTTCAAATGATGGAAGATTACAAATGATTTCCAAGAAGATAATTATAAAAGTTAGGAAGATTTAGTTGTTTCCTAATACTTATTCTTTGTAAACCTAATATCTCTAGTTTATAAAGAGAAATAGGTCGTATAGTTTTCTGTGTGTCAAAGAGGTAAACACACTAGAAAAGTGTGTGTATGTTCTAGGCGTTAAGTTCTCTAAGGAGACGACTAGGTTTAGAGTTTTAACCTTAAGAATCTTATAATTCCTGTTAGATTAGGTAACCGTTCTACCATTTGATCAATGGAGAATTGGGGTTTGTAGTAGTCATGTATCATTAAAGATAATGATGAAAAATTTTGTGTTAATAACAATGATTCTATGTATGGAATATTCCGCCTTTGTTATTAATTTATCCTAGATATAAGATCTAGACAATTTGAGCTTACAATGAATCTTTAGTTTCCATAATTGGTATCAGAGCCTCGTGGATCTCGATCTAGGATATACAAGTTTTTTTGAAGTCGTGTTCTTGATGAAAAAGAAGTAACCAATCTCTGTTTGGTGTATTGGTAATTTTGGTAAAGTTAGGGTTTTTTGTGACACTTTAAAGCGTCGTCTTTATACTTAAAAAAAAGTCGACTATGATTATTTTTTGTGCAAGTTGTGTTGGTGAAAACTAGGGTTTCTCATTAAACCCTAATCTGCTCATGAAGATTGATTCGTGCTTGGTTCCAAGAAGTAGCAGGAACGATTGGTTTGTGAAAAAAAGAACGAGCAGCAGGGTTTGCCGATCAGCTAATTAGGGTTCCATATGATCGTTTCTTGGTGTTAAGAAGAAGCTGCTGAAAACCCTAATTATCTAAGGTTTGCTCGTTTTCAAGAATTCGTAACAGCTTAACAAAGGTGTTCGTTTGAACTGTTTGGGCGTAAAGAAAAGCAGTAAGTCGTTACTACTGTTTGGGCTTCAAAGAGATGCTAGTGATTGGTCGTCATGATTATCTGCTTGCAAAAGATGTTCGTGTTGCAGCTTGTGGTAGTTATGAATGCATGTTTGTTTGTTAATACTGCCTATGTTTGTTAGTGCTGCCAAGCATCAATGTTAATGTTGCTAAGGTTTATACTGCTATGGGTTCGAACACAAGTAAGTGTTGTCCATTTATCTACTATTGGTGATCATGTGTATTAGTACTACTAGGGTAATAAAAGCAGTGAGGTTACTACTGTTTGGGGTTCAACGATATTACTGCTAGCATTATGTTTATATTGTTAGTTAGATTTTAGTACTGCTTGGTTTAAGGGGAAGAATTAGTACTGCTGGCTATGGATGTTTGTACTACTAGCATATAGCAGTTAATACTGCTAGGCTTCTTTTGAAATTAATACTGCTTGAATGGTTTATACTGCTAGAGCTGATCGATATCAGACAACAAAGAAGTTAGTACTGCCAGCTTTGACAGACATCGGATGACACACACATGAGGGATATTGGACAAAACAGAAACACAAGTTTGTTTTTGGTGTTTACTGTTTGGATTTTGGATTTGGTTTACATGTTCTTAAAAGTTTAAAGGCTCATATTTATTGGTATAATTGGTTACGAAGATGATTAATTATCACTTATTTGAAGTTGAAGTGGAGTTTCACAGGTTTGTGTTTTATCATACCTTTTAGCAGGAGGTAACTTGTTCGTGCTTAGAAATGATGTGACGAAGACTTGTCAGAATCTAGCAAAGGTGTGTGATTTACAAACTTATGGTGCTCAATGCTCACATTTGCTATCACTTAGTATGTGTCTCATAGAAGATGAGGATTTTGACAAAGAGGTTGCGATCGACTTATATTTCACAGATTTATTTATAAGTTCGATGTCACGTGGATAGTACAAGATATAAGATACAAGTTTAGGTTATTCCACTTCAGCATCAAGTTTGTTATTCTTAGTTTTCTTCATTAGTAATCATTACATAGAGCCTACAGAATTGAAGATTCAAGAAATGGTTAACATATGGGTTTCAGGGGAAGCTTATTGTTAAAATGTTTAACCATTTATATGCTACATGAGGTGAAGGTTTTTACTACTGTAGGTCATTATTACTACTGCTAGTTTAAGTTTCTACTGCTCAAGTTCATTTATCTTAAGGTGCGTCATGGAGGGTAATTTGAGTTGTTAGAAGGCTGGATTGAAAGTATGATAGTGGTTTGTGGTTGTCAAAATCAAAGTTGCATACTTAGAGTCCCCTATTTGATTATGACAAAAAAGGAGAAGAAGGCATTACAAAGATGATTTGCAACTTGTAGATCCTTGGTGGTATCGTTCTATTCTTTCATATATATTAGCTTCAGGAGAAGAAGCTCGTGCTTATTTTGGTTTTGTCATTATCAACTACAGGAAGATTGTTGGGAATTATATTTTACTTGATAAGACAAAACATATGAAAGATGAAGGACTTAAAAGACAAAGGAGGAATTCTTTAAAAGATGGAAGATTACAGAAGATTTCCTAGAAGATAATTATAAAAGTTAGGAAGATTTAGTTATATCCTAATACTTATTCTTTGTAAACCTAATATATCTAGTATATAAAGAGATATAGGTCGTATAGTTTTCTGTGCGTCAAGATGTAAAACACTAGAAAAGTGTGTGTGTTCTAGGCGTCAAGTTCTCTAAGGAGACGCCTAGGTTGTTTGTGTTTTAGCCTCAATAATCTTATGATTCCTATTATAGTTCATTGATGTAACCGTATTATTCTGATCAAATAATATTGGGGCTTGGAATGTTTGGTAAAACCTTGTTGAATAACATTGATGTTCTTATTATGTTGCATGTTATGTTCAATGTTATTATCCTAGATATAGATCTGAACAATCTGAGCTTACAATGATTCTTTAGACTCCACAATATTCTTTCTCTACCAGCATGAAAATATCTATTCCTCTCTTTGTAGACACATGATGAACCCTACATGTATCATATAATCTCCATTTTAATGGATCATGCATATATCTCTAAAGTTTCCATAGTGTATCATCAGTATTAGGTTCAAACAACCTCTTCAATTCAACCCATAATGCTCTTTCTTTGTCATCAGTAGGTTTTGTTGAACTGAATCTTTCTTTAACCAAATTTCATAGCATCACCAAGTCATCCCTGTCAAAGATTTTCAACATATCCTCAAAGAATTGATATGCTTCTGTATGATTACCAACCTTGATGATCTTCCAATATTTTCTGGATTCTTTAGTGTAAACCTCCTAGTCAATGATTGCATATTTGACCTGTAAGGCTTCAACATAAACTTCTTATACTGGAACTACCATCATCATTTGTTGTAAATCCTCTTGTGAAAATTCATTTTCCTCTTCTTCTGGTTGTTCTTGAACTAATCCTGAAGCTTCATTAGTCTTTTCCTTCTTAGAACCTTCATGATCAAGTTGTGCTTTTATATCCCTTTTAGAACTTCCAACTTTGGCAGAATCAATAATTATTACTTGTGAACTTCTAGCTGCTAACTCTGATGCTCTTCCTCTATCTTCAGTCTCCATGGGTACAAAAGTGTTAACATTTTTCATTGTAATTTCAAATAATTCCTTGAGCTCATCAAAAGAATATCTTTTCAATTGCTGCAGTGTATGACTTCCCATGTGCTTGATGTTATTGATCATATAATTCCTCTGTTGAGCTTGTGTCATGGGCTTGTTCCTCTTTGCTTCAGCTTTCCGTGTAGCAAAATATTTCTTTCTCTGATTAATATGATCTACAAGCATCTTTGCTTGATCAACTTTACTGTACTTGATCCTTTCCTCTGCTTGTAGTCTCTAAGATAGCTCTTCCTCATCTTTAACTCTTGCTCTAATGTTTTCCCATTCTTCCTTAGTAAAATATTGAGCTGCTTCATAAACTCTAGCCATCCTTTGTCTTTCTTCTTCATTCAGTTCCTCTTGCAGTCTCACTGCTGCTTCATGACCAAGCCTCTCTTGTTCTTGCTGTAGTTTAGTTCTCTTAGTCTTTGACTACAACTGATGAAGGAATACTAATGTTAACCTCTTAAACCATACCAACAGTACTAACTGGCATTGATGCACAAGTAGTACTAACTAATTCTTTAGTAGTACTAATTCCACCACTACCAGTACTAACTGCCTTTCTTCTTCTAGTATAAGTTTTAGCTGCATCTGCAAGAACTTTAGCTGCACTAAGAACTTCCAAATGATCTTCAGGTTGATCTGCTCCCTATGTAAGAGTAACAAAAGTAACTCCTGCATCTTGATCAATTTCTTCAATCATCCTCCCTTGTTTGGAAGAATCCTCTGAATCCTCTTCATCATCTGAAATAACAATTTTGGCTCTCCTTCAGGATTGACTTGTCTTGACAATCGTCTCTAACTTTTTCACCTTTATGATAAGATTGGTATAAGCAGCACCATATACTTGCTTAGTTTGTTTCAAATCTGCCACCAAGCTTTCCACTTTCTTGGACAATGTTGTACATAAAACCATCAATTCTTGTAGCGTCATACTGCCCTCATCATTTCCAAGTATGTGAACTCTTGGGAAAGGTGAATCACGAGGCGATGTAGGTACCCTCTCAGACCTAGTCTGAGCAATGGAACCCCCCATGGCTTCTTGGCACCTGGGACTACCACCTGCACCAATTCCATAAGGAAAAGGCACATTAGGCATTATCGTAGATTGGGTCCTATTAATGTTACCACTAGCCTGCTCTGCATCTAAGCTAGTAACAGTAGTGGTATCCATTTCCACTATGTCATCCCAATCTTCATAGATAGCCTCATCTGGTACATTGGGTATAAGCTCACTAGTCTGAGGTAACTCAGTGACCTGGTTTAAGGCTTGCCTAGGTGTTTGAGTATTTTGGTGTGATGATGAGACAACATTAGGAATTGGTTCTTCATGAGTAGGTTGAGCAGTAGAAGGTGGTGGTTGGGGTTTAGAGGGATTTCCTGAACCTTCACCCTCTTCTGCTTAAATTGCTAACATACTTGGAAACAAAGGTGTATGTTCCCAGAAAAACCTCTTTTCATATTTCTAAAAAGTTTTGGAGTTAAATTAGGAGCAATATATTTTTTGTTGTGAGGATTAAGAAATCTTTTGTTCTTGTCCAAAAATATTTGAATAAATCTTGGATACATTAAAAATTTATATTTACTATCCAAGTTTTTCACCATATAATCAAAAATCAATTTAGAAAAGTTAAAAGTTCTGTTTGTCGCCAAGCAAATAATAGCAGTTGCTATGTTACCACTAAATTGTTCACAAGAAGTTTTCTTAGGGCTAAGACAGTGTAGGATGGTATGGATCAAAAATCTCCACTGAGGGGAAAATTTGCCTTTTTGAAAAGTCAGTTTATCATCAGTTAAAACATGCCCCATCAGTGAGAGTTGATCAAAAATTTCAGTAGTTGGCAAAACACTAATACCATCTACATCTGCTAATTGGAGATGTCTCCTAACAAATGCTTCATTAATAGTGAATTCTTTGCCATCAACTGTGGCAGTTATTTCTTGTTCTCCATTATCAACTGTTTTGATAGTAGCAGTCTGCCAAAACTTTTCGATGAGAGAAACATAGATAGTAGGATTCTTAGTAAGAGCATACCTTATATAACTATCATTTAGAAAATCTACTATCTCTTGGAATCCTTCACTCCCAGTTAGTTTCTTTAGATAAGCAACCATGTTGTGTTTGTCGTAGAATTCCAAATTCGCCATTAGTGATTGAGTTATAATAAGGTTTCTGGGTAAATGTTCGTTAATGAGAGTATGAGAGTTTGGCAAAGTTAATTGAGATTTTATAGAAAGCGCGTAAGGGTTTTGATTAGACCGACTGAATAAAATGGATTCTTTATCTTGAAGAAAGCTTATAAGTGAAAGAAAGATCAAGAGTTATCCAAATTATAGACCCCTATAAGCGAAATATTTGGCAAAAATATCTCAACGGCTATATTTAATTGCCAAAAATCTGTTATGCCCCAAATAGTACTAACGGTAGCCTAGTAGTACCAAGTTTAGCCTAACATTACTAAGTAATGCCCATCATTACTAAGTTTAGACTAACAATACTAACTAATTACCAGCAGTACTAAGTTTAGCCTAGCAGTATTAACTTTTGAGGTACCAGTTTTAACCTCAATTCTGTTCCAAAAGGCATTTCCATCATCCATGTTGATTTTCACAAGCTCTCTTTCTATTTTTAAGCTCACTATATCTCTCAATTCTTTTGCTCACTGAATCACTCTATCTGTTTTTATTTCACAAATCTCTCTATTCTTTTGAGGTCACACTTTCTCTCTGTCTGTTTTTGCTTTCTCTTAATTCTTTTAAGCTCACTTTTTCTCTTTGTTTGTTTTTATTTTCTCTCAATTCTTTTAAGCTTACTTTTTCTCTCTGTCTGTTTTTGCTTTCTCTCAATTCTCACAGTATTAATTATAATAGCAGTAGAAAGTATACTTACCACTAGTAAGGTATGCCAATAGTACTAACTTGAATTTCATCATTAGCTACCGTTCCATTCCAGTTCAAGCATTATTGTTGCTGTATATTAATACAATTAACCTCCCCTCAATCAATGCGTCAGAGGTTAATCATTCTAATACATGCAATTAGATATTGAAATCTTCCAACATCAAAAGCTTTTGTGAGTAAATCAGCAACATTGTGATTAGTGTGAATCTTAATCATTTGAATAAGGTTCTTCTTATTGGAATCTCTGATGAAGCGATGTCTAATCTCAATGTGCTTAGTCTTTGAGTGAAACACTTGATTCTTAACAATGCAGATTGTGCTTTCATTATCAATGAAAATCTTGGTATTCATGAAGTTGTATCTATAATCCAGCATTTGATTTTGAATCCAGAGTACTTGTCCACATCAACTAGCAGCAGCTACATACTCTGCTTCAGTAGTAGAGTTACCAACTATAGTTTGCTTCTTACATTGCCATGAGATCAATCTCCTCCCAAGAAATTGACAACCTCTTGTTGTGGATTTCCTGTCTAAACTTGCACCAGCATAGTCACTATCAGTATAAGCTTCCAAGTCAAATGGTGAGACCTTAAGATACCAAAGGCCTAATTTAGGTTGACCTTTCAAGTATCTAAAGATTCTTTTCACAGCATGAAGATGTGAAACTTTATGTGTGACTTGAAATCTTGCACAAGCACATACAACAAACATTATATCAGGCCTAGAAGCTGTTAGATACATCAATGATCCAATCATTGATCTATATAAGTGAACATCAACATCTTCAACTTCTGCATCCTTGAGCAATGGCTTTCAAGTTTGCATGTCTAGTTTATTGAGAATACACCTAATATTGCAGGAAGTGGACTAAATTGGCTTTTTGATATTGATGCACTAACAAAGTCAATGAATTATAAGCCAGTTATTGCAGGAAATCAGTCTAAAGGTAATACAGGTAAAAAAGCATGTGATGATGCAGGTAAAGCTAGAATGGAGTCTGTACCTGGAAAAGATTACCTTTTGCTACCATTGTATCCTGCTGATCCACTACTCTCTCAAAGTTTAAAGAGTTCTCCTGATGATGGATTTAAACCTTCAGGAGATGATGAAAAGAAGATTACTAAAGAACTAGGAAAAGAAGGTGGTGATTCAAGTAAAGATAGTAAATGTAGTGATCAAGAAAAGGAAGATAATGTTAACAGCACTAACAATGTTAATACTGCTAGCATAAATGACTGTTAGTATAAAAACAAGCATTGAACTTCCAGATGATCCAAATATGCCTGAATTAGAAGATATTGTTTATTTAGATGATGATGAAGATGTTGGTGCAGAGGATGACATGAACAATTTAGATGTATTTATGCATGTCAGTCCTATTCCAACTACAAGAATACACAAAGATCATCTAGTTGAACAAATTATTAGAGACTTGAATTCAGCACCTGAAACAAAGAATTTGGAAGAACATGGTTTGTTTAGTTCAGTTCAGCAAAGAACAAATCATAAAGACTTTTAAAATTGCTTGTTTGCTTGCTTTTTATCATAAGAAGAACCCAAAAAGGTAATTCATGCATTGAAGGATCCAAGCTGGATAGAGGCTATGCAGGTAGAGCTTCTACAATTCAAGCTACAAGAAGTTTGGACTTTAGTGGATTTACCAAATAGAAAAAGGGTTATTGGCACTAAACGGGTCTTCAGGAATAAAAAGGATAAAAGAGGAATTATGATTAAAAATAAACCAAGATTGGTTGCTCAAGGGTACACATAAGAAGAAGGGATTGACTATGATGAAGTCTTTGTCCCTATTGCAAGAATTGAAGCAATCAAGCTATTCTTAGCCTATGCCTCATTTAAAGACTTTGTGGTGTACTAGATGGATGTCAAGAGTGATTTTCTTTATGGTAAGATTAAAGAGGAAGTCTATGTTTGTCAACCACCAGGATTTGAAGATCCAGACTTCCTTAACATAGTATATAAAGTAGAAAAGGCACTTTATGGACTGCATCAAGCTCCTAGAGCTTGGTATGAAACCTTGTCAACTTATTTGTTGGACAATGGGTTTCAGAGAGGAAAGATAGACAAGACTTTGTTTATCAGAAGAGATAAAGGTGATATTCTGTTAGTTCAAGTGTATGTAGATGATATCATATTTAGCTCAATAAAGAAGTCATAATGCATAAAGTTTGAGAAGAAGATGCATAAGAAGTTTTAAAGGAGTTCTATGGGTGAACTCACATTCTTCTTAGGACTGCAAGTAAGGCAGAAGGAGGATGGGATTTTATCAGTCAAGACAAGTATGTAACTAAGATTTTGAGGAAATTTGGTTTTAATGATGTCAAGATAGCAAGCACACTGATGGAAACTCAAAAGCCTTTGCTCAGGGATGGAGATGGTGAAGAAGTGGATGTTCATTTATATAGATCACTGATTGGTTCATTGATGTATCTTACTTCTTCAAGACCTGATATTATGTTTCCAGTGTGTGCCTGTGCAAGATACCAAGTCAACCCAAAAGTGTCACATATTCATGCTGTGAAAAGAATTTTTAGGTACTTAAAAGGTCAACCAAAATTAGGCCTTTGGTATCCAAAAGATTCACCTTTTGATTTGACAGCATACACTGATAGTGATTATGCTAGAGCAAGTCCGGATAGGAAGTTCACAACAAGAGGTTGTCAATTCCTTGGGTGTAGATTGATTTCATGGCAGTGCAAGAAGCAAACTGTGGTTGCTAATTCCACAACAGAGGCTGAATACATAGCTGCTTGAAGTTGTTGTGGCCAAGTGCTTTAGATTCAAAATTAATTGCTTGATTATGGTTATAACTTTATGCATACAAAGATCTATATTGAGAGTACTCTATGCATAGTCCGGATAGGAAGTTCACAACAAGAGGTTGTCAATTCCTTGGGTGTAGATTGATTTCATGGCAGTGCAAGAAGCAAACTGTGGTTGCTAATTCCACAACAGAGGCTGAATACATAGCTGCTTGAAGTTGATGTGGCCAAGTGCTTTAGATTCAAAATTAATTGCTTGATTATGGTTATAACTTTATGCATACAAAGATCTATATTGATAATGAGAGTACTATATGCATAGTTAAGAACCCTGTTTTTCATTAAAAAAACAAAGCACATTGAGATTATACATCACTTTATCAGAGATTCCAATGAAAATAAGCTAATTCAAATGATCAAGATTCATACTGACAAGAATGTTACAAATTTGCTTACAAAAGTATTTGATGTAAGTAGATTTCAATATTTGATTGCTAGTATTGGAATGCTCAATCTTTAAAGTCTTGATTATGAAAATGGCGTGGTAAAAGAATAGAGAGAATTTGTGAGTTGAAAAACAGAAAGAGAGATGTGTGATAAAAACAGATAGAGTGATTTGGTGAGAAAAAGAATTGAAAGAATTTGTGAGTTGAAAAACAAAAAGAGAGATGTGTGATAAAAACAGATAGAGTGATTTGGTGAGAAAAAGAATTGAAAGAAGTGGTGAGTTGAAAAACATAAAGAGAGGTTTTTAAAAACAAAAAGAGAGAATTGTGAGTCAAAAGAATTAAGAGAAATCAAAAATAGACAGAGAGATTTTGTGAGCTAAAATGTTAATTTGATGATGGAAAAGCTGATTAGAATGGAATTGGAGTTAATGCTGGTGATTCAAAGTTAATGCTGCTAGGCATAAACTTATTGTTGCTAGAGAAAGTTAATGCTGCTAGGCATAAACTTACTACTGCTATTGAAAGTTAATGCTGCTAGGCATAAGCTTACTGTTGCTGAGGAAAGTTAATGCTGCTAGGCATATACTTACTACTACTGTTGAAAATTAATAATGCTAGGCATAATTAACAACTGCTGGTGAACGTTAATGCTGTTGAGGGTAGTTTTATAAATATGTCGATTAAGGGTTTCATTCACTCATTTAATCGATTTCATTCAATTATATACTCTCTAATCACAAACCCTAACTCAATTTCATTATTTATCATCAAAACCCAACACAATGACTACCCTACAGTTTGCTGATACTCACAATTTAGTCGTGTTTTTGGATAAATCCGCTGAAAGTGAGGGGTTTGAACAAGTTGTTGATTTTTTGAATGCACACACCATAAAGTATGCTTTAACCGTTAATCCCACTATATATACTTTGTGTATTGAACAATTTTGGGCTACTGTCAAAGTGAAAACGGTGAATCGGGAACAACAATTACAAGCCTTAGTGGAAGGGAAGAAGATAGTTGATACTAAAGCATCTGTTAGAAGAGACCTTCAATTGGATGATGAGGAAGGTACGGATTGCTTGCCTAATGGAAATTTCTTATTCATCTGTTAGAAGAGACCTTCAATTGGATGATGAGGAAAGTACCATTTTTGAAGAACTTACAAGAATGGGGTATGAAAAACTTTCACAAAAACTAACTTTCTACAAGGCATTCTTTTCCCCTCAATGGAAATTTCTTATTCATACTATTTTGCAATGCCTAAGTGCTAAGACTACTGCATGGAATGAATTTATTAGCACTATGGCTTCTGCAATTATTTGTTTAGCCACAAACCAAAAGTTTAACTTTTCCAAATATATTTTTGAAAGCATGGTGAAGAACTTGGATAATGCTCGTAAATACTTAATGTATCCAAGGTTTATACAAGTCTTTTTGGATAATCAATTGGAGGGGATGTCAAGTCACAAGAGGATTTATGTTACACCCTCTCACACAAAGATGATTTTTAGAAACATGAAGAGGGTAGGAAAAGGATTTTCTAGTAGGGAAACACCCTTATTTCCAACCATGGTGGTTCAAGCTCAAGAAGAAATAGGTGAAGGTTCAAAAATACCAACTGATCCCCATCACACACCCATCATTACATAACCTTCATTATCTCAACCTCATAGGAAACAAAAATCTAGGAGGCCTAAGGAGAAGGACACTCATGTACCTTAGTCTAGTGTTCCTAGTGATCCTACAAATATAGCAGATGAGGCTGTCAAT
Source organism: Tanacetum coccineum (assembly GCA_026074375.1). NCBI lineage: Eukaryota > Viridiplantae > Streptophyta > Magnoliopsida > Asterales > Asteraceae > Tanacetum > Tanacetum coccineum. The sequence continues at coordinate 11,912 of BQNB010014286.1, forward strand.
GAGGAGCCTATTATGCAACTTAAGGAATTGATGGATTTTTGTACCAAATTGCAACAAAGAGTGCTTGACCTGGAGAACACAAAGACTGCTCAAGCTAAGGAGATTACAAGTTTAAAGAAGAGAGTCAAGAAGTTAGAGAAGAAAGGAGGGTCAAGAACTCATAAGCTCAAAAGATTATACAAGGTTGGTAGATCTGCATGAGTAGTTTCCTCTGAAGAAGCTAGTTTGGGTGATCAGGAGGATGCATCCAAATAGGGGAGGAAAATTAATGACATTGATAAAGGTGCTCAGATTACATTAGTTAATGAAACTCAGGGGAGGTATAGAGATGAAGATATGTTTGGGGTAAATGACTTAGATGGTGATGAGGTGGTTGTTGAAAGTAAAGTTACTGATAAAGCTAGTGACAAAAGAAATATTGTTGAGTAAGCAGTGTTGTGACTGATGATGTTACAATTCCAGTTAGTGCTGCTACAATAACTAATGTTGAACTTACTTTGGCTCAAACACTTGCAGAGTTGAAGAGTACAAGACCCAAGATAAAAGGGGTTGTTATGCAAAAGCCAAGTGAATCAACTCCAACAATATCTTTACAACTACCATCACATGTTAAGGGTCAAGGTTCAAAGGTTAAGGGTAAAGCAAAGGTGATAGATCCAGAGAAGCCTTTGAAGAAGAAAGATCAGATTAAGTTTGATGAAAAAGAAGCTTTTAGGCTACAAGCAAAGTTTGATGAAGAAGATAGACTTGCAAAAGAAAAAGCTGAACTAGTAGAAGAAGCCAACATTGCTTGGGATGACATTCAAGCAAAGATAGATGCTAACTATCAACTGGCTAAAAGATTGCAGGTACAAGAACAACAGGAGTTGACAATTGAAGAAAAGTCTACTTTATTTCAAAAACTCTTGGAGAAAAGAAGAAAATTCTTTGCAACAAAAAGAGCAGAAGAAAAAAGGAATAGGCCACCTACAGGATCTCAACAAAGGAGTATTATGTGTACTTACCTAAAGAATATGGCAGGATGGAAGCCCAAAGACTTAAAGAATAAGTCCTTTACCAATATTCAAGAAGTATTTGACCAAGCTTTCAAGAGGGTAAACACCTTTGTTGACTTTAGAACAAAGTTGGTGGAAGGCACTTAAATGGAAGAAAGTTCCAAGAAAGTAGAAGTAATGGAAGAAAGTAGTTCAAAAAGAGCAGGAGATGAGCTAGAACAAGAGAATGAAAAGAAGCAGAAGGTAGATGATGATCAGGAAGCAGCTAAGATAAAAGAGCTCATGAAAATTATTCCTAATGAAGAGGAAGTAGTAGTTGATGCTATACCTTTAGCTAGTAAGCCTCCAAGCATTGTTGACTACAAGATCATTAAAGAAGGAAAGATCATCTACTATCAAATTATAAGAGCTGATGGAAGTTCAAAGAGGTACTCAGCCTTTATTTAGATGCTTAGAAGCTTTGACAAGGAAGATTTGGAAACTCTGTGGAAATTGGTTATAGCTAAGCGTGGGTATACAAGGCCAGAGGATGGCTATGAGAGAGTGCTATGGGGTGATCTAAAGACAATGTTTGAACATCATGTAGAAGATGCAGTGTGGAGGAATCTATGAGAAAACAAAGTGTTGGTTTGGAAGCTATTTGATTCTTGTGGAGTACACTTTGTGAGGTTGCAAAATCTGCATGTCTTTATGTTGGTAGAGAAGAGATATCCCCTTACACCTGCTATAATCATAGATATGCTGAATAAGAAGCTGCAAGCTGATTATTGGAATGAAATGTGTTATCAGCTTCTTAAGCTCATCATAAAGCAACTCAAGAATTAATGAAGCGTTTGGAAGCATCCTCCTGGTGATTAATGAAGCTTTTAATGAAGAAACTTAATGATTTTGAAGATAAATATCAAGTTTAGGGGAGGATTGTTGGGATTAAAAGACTTCTTAATGATCTTAGAGTTATTGCTTCTAAGTTTTGTGTCAATACTGCTAGCATAAAGTTAGTGTTATTCATTAACTCTAATGAAAAATATGCTAAGTAGTTAGTACTGCTAGTACAACTTAGAACTGCTAGTGCAACTTAGTACTGCTAGTGTAACTTGGTACTACTAGTGTATATTAGTACTGCTAGTTACTACTGTTAGTATATGTTAGTACTGCTAGAGTAAAGTTAGTACTGCTGGTGAAGATTGAAGAAAATGTTCTAAGTAGTTACTACTACTTGTACACAGTTAATGCTGCTGGTGTATAAGTTACTACTGATAGTGTTTAAAGTTAATGTTGCTGGTACAAAGTTACAACTGCTGAAAGGATAAAGTCTGCTTAAAAAAGATAAAGATTGCTTAAAGATCAAGATTACTTAGTTGATAAGGATTGTTATTTATAGAATAGATCTTTAAGAATATTCTAAGTTTTTGTAATATATTGTAAATCGACTAGGACTCCTTGGTGTATAAAAGGAGGTCCTAGAGTATAGAGTTAGATGTACCAAAAACGAGTCATTCATAGAATTGTTATAGCTTTAAGGTTTTGTAACCCTAATACTAGTTAGAGTATTCGTGTTAATATATTGAAGCTTTTGTTTATTAATCTGTGTGTTTATTAGAATTACTGTCTCATTGAAGAATTCTTCTTATATTAAAGATTAGATTCCGCATAATCTTTAGTATTATCAAACAAAGTTTCTATTATAGTTGTGTAGGATTTATCTTGCATAACTAAACCTTACACAAGCTAAGGAATTCAATATCCATTGAAGTGGGATCAACAACTATTCACATTTTCAACGAAATCAAGAAGACACTTATCATGAACACCATCAAACATATATTTATTACAATTAGCACAAATAGGTTTAGAATTCGCATTTAACGGTGAATGCTTAACATCAACATCACAAATAGATTCAACAACACGATTCTTTTTATTAACTTTCCTAGGTTGGGATTCTACTTTATTCTTCATGTTCCTACTTGTTGTTTGCGAGATCCTATCATTCCTTTTATTGCCAGTAGGCTTTGATCCGTACTTACTAGTAGAACACTTCAATCCTGTAGAAGACAACACAGGTGTGTTAGAATCTGATGTTTTTGATGACTCTACCTATTTACTGTTGCTTGAGGATGTGAGAGGTTCATCAAACCTAACTTTCTTGACCTTGTTTTTTTAGTGTAACAATAACCTTTTTTTGCACTAAGATTAATCGCATTAGGGCATGTATCTCGCACATATACAAGTAACTCGTGAATTTGTTGGGCATGCTTACAGGCAAAGTCTAACTCTTTATCTAAAGGTTGTTTTGCTTTAGCTTGTTTGACTATTCCTCGAAGAATATCACCTTGTTCCTGAGCATACTTAAGGTATTTTATATGAACATCCCTATTTTGCAATAACCTAGGTGCCAAAGGTTCTAAATTTAGCTTGAACATGCATTGAACATTAGTGTTGGCAGATGGTATTTGTGCAGCAATATCAACAATTTCTTTTCCTTTTATTTTTCATAAATCATTTTTCAATGATGTGATCACAAAAACCATATCTTGAATTTGGGCTTTTAAATCCTCATTTTCAGCAGATTTTAAGTTCAGTTTATCAATTAAACAGTCACTCTGATCTTTAGTATGAACATGTGTCTTTTTAATTGAGTCAAACTGCTCTTTAAAAACCTGTTTCACATGATTAATTTCATTACAAAGACGCTCGTTTTCCTAAATCAATTTTGCCACACTATTCTCCAGTTCCATATTTTTGGTCTCTATTTCACCATAATCATACTCGACATTCTGTTCCTTGGACTTTTCTCTCATTGATTTTATCATGTCCTTCAACTTACAAATGGTACTATCTTTGTCTTGAAGCTGAGCTTTCAAATCATTCTTTTCAAAAAATTCTGGAATTTCGAGAGCATTTTGATTATTACAAGATTCATCTTTTTGAAAAATTTCTTGATTAAGTTGTATTGACGCTTCAAGAGAAATACAATGTTTTTCAAGTTGTGAGTACCTTTTCAAAAGATTATTAAATGCATTTTGTGATTTCAAAAGCTCCGCCTCAAGATTACAAGATTCTTTTGTCTTTCCATCCACATTCACATATTCACCAAGCAAAGACATAGAATTCATCACAGTTAAAAGAAGATCTTAAGACATGATTTGTTGTAGGAGTCGATCATATTCCAAAAATAATTCTTTCTTAGCAATTTCTAAACATTGTTTGTCGACTGAAAACTATTGAACAGCAACGTCCATTTGGTCAAAAACTGTTTGTACTTCCATTATTTCATTTAGAAGATCTCTATCAAACACATTGAAGATGTCTTTTAAAGATTTTAGAAATGGAATAATTTCATTGTTAAAGACAACTTTTGTATGTTCCAACCCCTATTCACCTTCTTTACGAGCATTGGGTGTAGTCCTTATATTCACCACATTGTCAAATCTGGCAAGATGAAATTTAAGCTTTTTAAGGCTTTCATTCACCAAGCTAACCTTAGGAAGTTCCTTAGGAGCTTCTATTTTAACAGGGGATGCATCAGAAGGTTTACTGGTAGGATTAGATATACGAAACCAGAAAGCTTGTTCATCATCCATTTCTTGTTGTAGAGTAAAATGTTTCCCAAAATCTTCAGAAAGTCTATTTAATTTTTCATAATCAATAGGTTTATGAGAAATTTTTTTATTAATAACCTTTGGATCCTTTGCTTTTTTAGACATTTTTGATCGACTCTTTTCTTACAAAATCAATGTTTCCTCATCATCAATCACAGGCATAGCAACATGTTTATCAAAGATAACAATACCATCATACAAGGTTGGTCTAATCCGCTGAGCTTTCCTAAGATAAAACGGATTTTGATAACCTAGAGCTTGTTTGTGTATATTATCATAGAAGGCTTGTGGCTTAGTTAACATGTGCACTGTTTGAGCAGATTGACCCACTTTAAAAATAATATTATCAAGTTCCTTTATCTTCTTTTCCGAATCAATTTCATTTTCAATTTATTTATCTTCCTTTTTTTTGGATTCACTTTTGGAAACAGTAAATGTTTGTAATAAACATTCCTTTTCTTTGATTTGTTTAGAAAGATTTTGCTCAAGTGAGTCAACTTGTTCTTTCAGTGTAAGTTTCTCCTTAATCATATCATCCATTTAAGAATCAATCATTTTTTCACGACTACTTAAATCAATATTAAGACTTTGTTTAAATGTTTTGACTCGTTCTTTATATCTTTCTAGCTCAGCGGTTATTGATTTACTATTCTATTCCTTATTACCCTTTCCCAATTATTTACATGATTAATCATTTGTTTTGACATTTGTTCTATCATAGATAAAATCATTGAATCTTGTTGTGCCTGTAAATGAGTATCTTAAACATTTGCCTATTATGTTTGTTAACAGTTTAGATACACTATAAAATATACTATAAAATAATATTCCACAGAGCAATTAATAAAATTCCCTAAGGAAAATTCACTCTCAAAAATATAAATAGTATAATATATAATACGTATATTTAACCGGGTAAGAATGATCACCCGGGTCGTTTCCCCAACGACTAATGCAATTGAAACCTCGTTTAAGTTCGGATTCTGATTTGAATTGAGCAAAGATATTTTTGATAATCTATTTCTACTAAATAAAAAAACAATTAAAATGGAAAATTAAAGGGTAATTAAACAATTAAACAAATGCGGGAAACAAATAAAACGCGACAATAAAGCAAACCTACTAAATTTAAACCCTAAAATTGCAAATTATGTTTCTAAACCTAAATTATGATAAAATAAAATATTAAGAAAAGGAAAATTATTTTTTTTAGATTTTTTTTGATTTTTTTTTAAGAATTAAAAAAACTATTTAAAACTAATTAAATCCTAGAAAATATAAAAAATATAAAAATAATTGAAATTATATTTTTCCTAAATAAAATAAGTAAAAATAAATTTTTAGAAAAAAAAGAATTACTATTTTTGGCTTTTTAGATTTTTAGATATGATTTTTCTAAAATTTAAACTAATTAAAAACTATAAAAATAATAAAACTATTAAAAATAAAATCCTAAAAAAAATTTATAAAAATTACACTAAATAAAGAAAATATGCAGAAATTTATAAAAATTAAAAGCCCTAATTTTTTACTTTTTATAAAACTTTAATTAAACTTATTAAAATCTAACCCTAATTATTAATTAAAACTAAATAAAACTAATTAATTAACTAACCTAAGGACTAACTATGCAAAGACCTAAAGGACTAACAGAGTAACAAACTAACTAACAGAGGGACAAACTATAAAACCTAAAAATTACAATTTCTACCCTGAGGCCCAACCCGACTTAACTCAAAGTCCTAATTAAGCCTAAAAATAAGTTGAAGATCTAAAAAGTGCTTAAAATGAAAAACTCAAAAAAGCAAAGTTTTAGAAAAAGCTGGTGGGAACAAAGTTAATAAAAGCTATATGGGCTGAAACTCACAGATAAGCTCAATAAGAGCTTATCTATAAGCTGATTACAGAAACAAGTGAGTTAAGCTCACTTGTGCTTTTTGACTTGCAAAAAGCTCAAATTAAGCTCATTTTGAAAAAGGAAAAGTGATTTAGAAAGCTTATGACATGCTTAATCTATGAATGAAAAGAAATGAGAGCTTGAACTACTTTTAAGCTACTGAAAATGATGAGGAAACAAGCAAACTCAGAAATCTAGAAAATAAGCACAAAATCTCATTAAGCTAAAAAGCACAAAGTAGCAAAATAGACTATAAGCTATAGAGGACTTAAAGAACTACTTATAAACTAACTATTTAAGCAATAAAAACAAGTAACTTAAGCTAAATTTAACAATTTTAAGAAACTACTAATTTACCTACTATTTTTGGTGCTTTTGGCTTTTTGGTGAATTTTGACAGCAAATTAAGCTAAGCTAATAAGCAATAAACCTAAAACTATTACCTAATCTATATTAAGATACTTCTATACTATATATTTCTAGAAAATAAGCTTCTAAAACCTACAATTAACTTACTTAAATTGAGGCTTAAAATTAGTCTATTCACTCAGCATATGCTGAGTGTGTTAGACAGTAAGTGCTGATGCACTTGGCAAAGCCTCAAGGACCAAAATGCAGGTCAACCTAGTGGCTTAGCTGCACTTAAACACACTCCTTGAGTGTTTGTAAACACAAAACAAGCACAATCAAAACCTTGCTGGCTTTTGATCAAATTTGAGCATACAAAAAGAAAGGGCAAAATGTCCTGGTGCAGGAACTATGATAACAAGCCATAACTATTTGATTTTTGCAAACTAAACTTTAAAAACTTTATTAAAACTAATCTTAAATGAAAACTCAACTGACCTGAACAAAATGCACAAATTATTTTGACTTTTTAAGGTCAAATTCACTAATGCCAAACACCCCTTATTGCACTTGACAGTTTTTTGAAAAAGCTTTAAAATGCAATCCTAATGAATAAACCTATATTACCAGATTACTAAAAGCTTATAACAACTTAATAAAACACTAATTAACAGCTGAATTAAACTAGAATCTAAGATCTAAGATATTAAACTAATATTTTTGGTTTTTTTTATCAAATTATAGAAAGAAATGAAAATCTAGAAATCTATAACTATCTAAACTAAAGCAGATTAAGAAATATGACTATTAAGCATAAATGAAGAGAAATAAGCTCAATTAAGATCAACTTATAAGCAGATAAGCAAAATTAATAAGCAATCTAAAACTAATAAGAACTAGAGACAAGTAATTAATGAAACTTAAAGAGAAACTTACAAAAAACCTTTAGCTCAACAAAAGGTACCCAAATAGGGCAGCTACAAGCTCCCTAGCTTATTAATAAGCTAGGGTAAAAGTCCATGGGGATCCTTCCCTTTTAGATCCCTCTTCCAAAAGCTCACAATCCATTATGCAAAGGTAAATAGGTTTTTTAACTGATTTTATGTATAATTAGTAAGATTAGGTTCAGTTAAGCTCCATCAAGAGCTTAGAGACTCTTGAGAGCTTATTAGAGCTTATTGGAGTTTTAGCTTAATAACTTGTAGGAAAATGAAAGCTTATGAATATTGAACAAAAAGAGCTTAAAATAGATTAAAAACTACTGAATTCATTAATAGAAAACTTGATTACAATATTTAAAAGGAAATTACAAGATTTAAAGTAAAATTAAGCTAAAAACTAGTCCTAAAAGCTACGTGCCTGTGTGTGGAGTGTGTGAGGCCTATTTATAGCCTGCCTTGGATCCTTCTAGCCTCTTGAGTCTCTTTCCAAGCTTTCAATCCGTACCCTTCATTTTTCATTCATTATTGATCTCTTTCTTGAGCCGTTGGATCACATTGTGGACACCTAAGGATTGCCAAGCTGTCATTCTATGATTGTGACAGCTTGTGCTACTTATGTGAGTAGATTAGCACAAAAACCCACTATTATTTATGCTTTCACCATGGCTGACGTGGCCTTAATTGAGTGTGAGCTTCATAATTCCTTTGATTTAACTGAAATCTCCCTATCATTGTGCTAACAAGCTTCTGAATTGACCGTCTAACCCCTTGATTTCCATTTGCCCCTTAATTTACCTAGTATGGTGAAATGAAGATGATAGGTGAACAGTAAAAAAATCTTTGGCGCCCATTTTCTTTTGACAGAGTTGGGTAATTCAGTTGGAGTTTGGCTAAATTGCACAAATGGTCCTTGTCTTCTCTTTTTCTTTTTCTAGTATTAAATCACTTTTGGAAATTGCAAAACCAGCCCTTGTGGTTTATTAAAAGGAGAAATGGGCTAGTATAGTGGGCTTTGTAATGGGCTTTTGGGCTTTTTGGATCCGGATAAGGTATTTAGGGTTTTTTTAAAGGCCCATTCAGGTTTTCTGGGCCCAATAAGGGATTCTAAGGCCCATTAAGAGATGAGGGGTCATTTTTGGCTTTTTGTAAAAGTTGAAGGACTAGAATTGGATTATTGTGAGGTTTTGTCTTGTAGTGGTTTATTGCTGTTGACCATGTTGACTAGATTTGACTACGGTCTTTGACTTTCTGGCTTCGGCTTTGATTATTTGGCTTCTTTTTGTACTCTTCTGATTCCCCTGTCCGTGCTTGCCTGTTTTTTGACTGTTTTCTTGTGAGTTTTGATATATCCGTACCTGCATACACAAAACACAAATACAAGCATATTTTTGCCATTTTTGGTCTGTTTGATTATAATTGTGTTTATTTTTAGGTACAAACAGATATGTGTATTCTACACTTATCAAAATTCCCCAAACTAAACGGTTGTGTGTCCTCACGCAATATCACATGCCTTATAACCAAATACCTCGAAAATTCCCCAAACTAAACCTTTGAAAAGCAGCAAAGATTTTTGTTGAGAGAGTTAAGAGATCACAAGTTATAAAACACCCGATTTCCCATTTTCAAATATTTTTTTCTTTTTATGATTTTTCTTGATAATTAGCTACCTTACTACAACTTATTTGTGTAGACATAATGTATTGTTTTCATTACCTCATTGGTAACTTTTAGGATCATAGAACAAAAACCACAATTAAGTGTCTAAAAGATAACTTCATCATCCCCGATTTTTCACTTTTTCCATGCTAAGATTAAATACAGATCATTGTCGATTACAAGACATGACACTAACATACTCAATAAATACATAATTGTTGTTACTTACTTTTCTCCCTCAAATCCTACTTTTGTATCTCAAGATTTATTAAAGGTCATATACCCTGAAGGCTTTTAAGACTTGTTTCGTTATTATTAATTCGGAAAATAATGCATATCGGTTAAGAACGCAATAATTAGCTCCTAGCCCTTTTCAAAATATCAAAATGTCATCAGATTAAAGTCCACAACGAGGCCAACCAAAAATTTGGCTTTTTATTAGGCTACTTAAGCAGGCACATTCATGTCATATAACTGAAGTCTCTTAAAGACATGAATGGACCAATCTTATTTGCTCATATAACCCTTAGGCTTCTTTATGGCACAAAGTAAGACAAAAATAAGCAACATTATTAAACCTCAGTCCTTTGAGGCTTACAACATCGGCACGCCTCAACAAGATGTAGCAAAACATATTTCGACTTCGGTAACTTCCTACGACCTTTAGAAGGCTGTAAATCGGCCACGCCCTCGAACTAAGATACAACAAACTTTTATCAGTCTCGGATTATTAATGAATTCTACTTATCCCATATACCCTAAGGCTCTTTAAGGAATAAGCAAATTTTTTATTAATGTGATACATATAGTATGCCAAATTAAGTATTCTTGATGTGTACTCATCCTAATCATAAAGGAACTAAAGAAAACTTCTATTAACTAATTATTAACCAAAAAACCATACAACTCTATTTATTAAACATTGTGAAACAAGCTAATGGGAGAAAAAGCCACAATTAACACTTATGAGCTTGAAATAGAACCAACTACTCTACGTTTAATGTCATGACTTATAAATAACACTATCATTTCTTGATCTTCGCAATTTAAAATTCTCTAAGAAAGAAATTCATGAACACTTAGCTATATAAATTCCAACTCGGCATATTTAAAATCTACTTGAGATTAGCATAAGTCTTCATTTACTAATGATTCAAGTCTAGCATGTTTAAAGTCTACGTGAGACTAGCACAAACTATCATCATTAATTGCTAAGGGAGAAAGCTAGAACTCTACACGTACGATCGGGTCAAAAATTACTTCTTATTCTTACCAACGGAAAACCTACATTCGTGTCTTAACACTTATATATATATATTCTCTTTATTTTCTTTTTTTTGACTTATATTTATGACTAAAAAAATTTTAAAATTTTTGCTATTTTTTGTGGGAAAAAACTAGGTAGTGAGAACAAAACAATATGCAAGCAACATCACAAGCGATAGATTCCCTTCCCTAAACTAAAACGAAAACATTGTCCTCAATGTTTAAAGTCGGGTCTCTACGAAAATTAAGCCGTTTATGGAATTATGCAAAAGATAAACGCTATAATCGGATAATGATTAAGGATATTGGATCTCACCAAACTAAATTCAAGACAAAGTATGTGAAGCTCGTGTAGAACGGGACAATTCAAACCAGACACTAAGTTTATGGTCAGTAAAACATAGAGGACATGGTCAATTGGGGGGCTAGAAACTAGCACTCGGGGGTTAGTTCTATTGGCATATGATTAGATTCCATGATCCTAGTTAAAGGATACTTTCAAATAATGAGAAATTGCCTGCCAGTGGCTTTCCCTGAGGCTTGTTATTAGACAGGTTTGCTAAATAGGTTTCTAGAATTCTTAATGGGTTTCCAACTTTCTTAATCGGTTTCCATTCTTTCTTGGGTGTACCTTTCACAGAATCATAACACCATAACCAAACAATCATTATTGATTAGCAAAAACCAACGTTTGTTACATGCACCACAAACATTGTTCAATATGAAACAAAAACAGAATGTGTATCAAAGCAATTAGAAATCACGACGATTTTTTCTATTAAAATGTCCCTTTGGTGTGTTCTACTCTCCTTGCATTAGCACTCTTAGATGGCGAAGAAAACTATGACTTCCGAGGGGCTTCTTAGGCACAGTTTTTTTCTGGCTCCAGAAGGGGTTATACTCTTTAGACATAGGCACACACACGTTAGTTTGCCATATTTAGGATGCTATATCTGGTTTTTGGTGTTGGTTTGAGTGAAGGTCTGGGGGGTTCACTGAAAGTTACTTGCCTCTTCTTAGGTAACGGGGTTGGTTTGACCCAGTTAGCACGTTTGGGTGGTGGAATATACTTAGAACCTAAGTTGTACATTCCTGGAGCAAGCACTTTGGGTGTCTCAGAGGTTGAAGGTCCACTACTTGTTTTACCAGTCACCTTGGGCTTTCAGCTGTTATTTTCCTGCAGTTAATGGCATAAGCTTTTCAGTGTACGCAGTACGTGAGTGAGTAGTGCTCTGGACGGTTCATCTATCGTCGTTTCAGACTCACATTTACCCTTAAGGCCCATCTAGCTGAATCCTAAGGGAGGTAATCGTATCTTTCAACTGAATTCTGTCAGTTTCTAATGCTTGTTGGTCACAACTACCTTCAGTGGAACCTACATTCAACACCTTCATGATGTTGATCTGAGCATCTAAATTCCTGATAGTGTCATCTTTCCCTTGAAGCTGTTGTCTTAACTTGTTAATTTCAAAAATTGCATTGGAGGCACTAGAAGTGTCTATGCACTGTTTATAGTTCTGAAATTTAAGTTGTAAGAATAATATTTCTGTTTGAGGAAAGGCAAAAATGTTTTTCAAATTCAGTAATTAGTTTGTTTCTATTTTGAATCTCAGCTTAAGTTCAATGAACTTTGTGTGTTCCCTATCGCATGTTAGATCTAAGATCTTCGCCAAGGGCAATTTGAACTAGGAGCACAACACTATCGGAAGTAAGCTCTAGTAGGCAAATATCTTTTTCTAAATATTCAGCAATTAAGCAATCATTCCTGATTAAAAGATTTTTCTTCTCTATGGTCAGGTTCTTGTTATCAAGAACACATTGTTCATACTCCGCCTCCAATTCATCAAAAATCTGTTCATATTCTTTTACCTCTTTGAAAAATGTATCATTAGCAGCTTGGATATGTTTTTTGAAATGGTCGTAAAATGGTACCAGTTGTTGTTCAACAAACTGTTTTGCATAATCATAACACCATTCAGAAACATAGTCTGGTTTTTGTGTTGTTTCTTTTTTTATGATACCTTCCAATTTGATTGAAAAACAGCATTAACTTTATTGAGAATGGCCAGAAAATGGACTTGGAGGACGACTTTTATCGATTGAAAGTAGTAGCAGGGTCTATTTGGGTTACTAGTTTGACTAGCACGTTCATTGGCAGGAAGCCAATATGCCTGTTCACGGGACAGTTCCTGTTGAGGAACAAACATAAGGGCGTTTAGCTTCTCATAGAAGCCATTCGCGGGTCGAACATGCCCTGGTTTTTCGCTCATCTTTTTCATGCTAACAACTTGTTGAACCAAGACCTCTTCACTATCCCATATACTAACGGGTTGGTGAGTAAGATGCAAAAGGGTATCAGCATCATACAACGCAGGTTGAGCACGCTTGGCCATATAACCTAGACCTGGGTTACGGGTACCTAGGAGGTCCTTGTGCAAGTCAGCGGTTGCCATTTTTGGTTTCTTAAAAAGCATAGGAATAGTTTCTGTTGGCATGTTAAATCTTTGCAATATATCTCTTGCAACTTTGTTAGCATTCTTTAAACAAACTATTTCATCTAGATAACTATCTGCTAGATCCTTTTTCTCAGATAAAATCTTTTCCTTTTCAGATTGTAAAAATGCAATTGATTTTTCTTTTCCTGAAAGAGTGGATTTAAGCAAATCGTTTTCTTGCACAAGTTCAGCGTTCCGCTTGTTTCGCTGAATCACTAGGGCTTGTTCCAGTCTAACTTTGTGTTCAAGATCAAGTTTGACCTTTTGGGTATCTAGACGATATATTTCTTGCTTGCATTGAGAAAGCTCATTTTTTAAGGTCTCGACTTCTAAGCATTTTTCTTGGTTAACCTTAGCATGTCCGTCTAGTTGGGTTTGCAAGTCAGTTAAGATGGCAATCATAGAAATTTTATCAGATGTGTCAGCAGATACCTCAGTTGGAACATTTTGGGCTTCGGTGTCAAGAAGATACTGATGATACGGGATCGTATTGTCATCAATCTCAGTCTCAGCATCGGAGTCTAAATGTTCTTCCTGGTGCATCTCCTGAATCTGATAATCCACATTATCAAAGATTTGATTGTCATTGGAGTGTACCTCATTGACTGGATTGTTGGTTGCACTAGTGGATGACAAGTTGGCCATGAAAGCGACAGCAGCATTGGGGCCTTCATCCACGTCTGAGTCATATGCATCCTCATGATTGGCTTGAAACATGTTTGTTGTAGTCAGTGCCTGAGGTTGATCATAAGGTGCGGTGCATTCCACATCAGCGAGGAATGCTTCAGCTTCAGCATCTAACACATCTCCTTTCTCTTTAGCTTCCATCAGTAAAGCTTTATCTTTGAAGTACTGAGAGTCCATCTTTCTCTTGGGTTCTTTACACTGCCTAGCAACATGTCCTTCTCCTCTGCAGTTGTAACATATCACCTTCTTGCCTCTAGCACCTGTATTACCAACATTACCTGGAGCACTGGTTCAGTAACAATGTGACCATCATGCACCGTAGCATGAGTCCTTGAGTTGGAGGAAGTCCGGAGCTGGTTGTTGGTGGGTGGAAACTGCTTTTGGAAACCACTTAAGAGATTAGCAATCTGAGTCATAGTGGCCATCAAAGCGTCATTCGGAGACTGAGCAGTAGGTTGAGGACTAGGAGTTGAGGGTGATGAAAGAGCAGGTGCAGATGTGGTGTGAGCAACATAGGCCAGTGGATCAACAATACTTGTAGACTGCTCCTGTTTCTTGAGAGTCTTTTTGGCATGAGGCTCGTAGGCTTTGAGATGAGTATAGATCTGAACATAAGGTGTGGTTGAGATATCCATGTTCTGTTTGACATTAGTCACATACTTACCCCAATAGGCCGGAAGGTTGTTGACAAACTTGGTGTTCATCTGATGAGTTGGAATGTTGAGCTGAGTAATCTTCATGTCATTCACAAGCTTGTGGAAACGCACAAAGTAGTCATGAATTGATTCGTTTCCAATAGCACGAAAGCGTTCGTACTCATCAAACAGATCTTCCTTCCTTTGTTGAATAGTCCTACCTGATCCTTGCATGAGCATCTCCACATTATCCCAAATCTCCTTTGCAGTGCTTGTTTGATTTAGGTTGTTGAAGATGTGTCTGGGAAGACCTTGACTAAGAATGATTTCAGCTTGAGTATCAGCCATCTCAAGTTTGTTTTCCTCTTCACTGAATTCAGAATCAAGTTTCTTCCTCGGTGCGGGCACAATAGTAGAATCAGTAGGTGGAGGATCAGTGATCATAGGGTGAGGGGTAGGGCCATTCTGGATAGATTTCCATATCAGCTTGCCATTGGGTTTGCCTCGAATGTACCTGTGTATACGAATCTTCCAAGAATCGTAGTCACTTTCAACCAACATAGGTGGACGAGTATCGGTACCCGCTGCATTTGTTTCTTCATTGGATCCCATTTTAATTTAAGTATGAATGAACGGATCACAAGTGATTGTTGATTTGTTTGATTTGTGTTTATGTTTTTGTTGTTGTTTGATTATTTAGTTCGGTTCTAGAGTCTTAAAGCTTGTTCGGTGCAAAGAGAGTCCACCCGTTCGATTGTCCTTGGTGGTTGCTCGTTCGATCCTTAAGGAAGTAAACTCGTTCGATCCAAAGGAGTGTACTCGTTCGATCCTTGAGGAAGTAGGCTCGTTCGGTCCTTGAGGAAGTATACTCGTTCGGTCCTCAAAGGTTTTGCTAGTTCGGTTCTCCAAGATTTTGCTTGTTCGATCCTCCTAGTTCGGTCCTCAAAGGAGTTTGGTTCGATCGGTTGTACCTTGAATGCCACTAGTTCGAGTCTTGAAGAATAAACTCGTTCGGTCTTTAAGGAGTTGAGCTCGTTCGATCCTTTTGTTTTCCACTCGTTCGATCGTCTAGTTCGATTCCTTTTGTTTTCCACTCGTTCGATCGTCTAGTTCGATTCTTGAAGACTTGAACTCGTTCGACGGACTTGATCTCGGTTCGATCCCGTCTGTTTTCCCAACTCGTTCGATCCTTAAAAAAAAAAATTGACTTCTTTTCTTTTTGTTTAATAAAACGAAAATATAAAAAAATCACTAGATGTTTTTTAACACAAAAGAGATGGTTATTATGATACAATGTATGTAAACAAAAACCATTATGATACAAAAAATCAAACAAACAATTAATCAAACAAAAAAAAATTCGAAACCCCTTTTTTTTTCGAAAATCAAAAGTAAAAAAAACACAAAACCAAATCAATCCATCAATCTTGTAGGCTCTTGATACCAATTGTAGGTTCCATGATCATTCATACAAACCTTTAACAACGAAGTGTAGAATCAAGAAGCAGAAAATTAAAACTTTATTGATGATTGAAAGAGAAAAACAAAACCTTTTGGTGGCTAGAAACCCTCACAATAATGACTAGCTAATTCTTTCTCTAAAATGTCTAACCTAATTTTTGACTAAACTAGGAGTATTTATACTAATAAAAAGATTAGCCTAGGAGGCTTTTGAGCTTTGATGGGCTTTTTCATTAATGGCCCGTTTACATAATATTACATGTTTAAACGAACTAGACTTTTGTCTTGTATCTTCGAGTGACCGAAGCTTCTTTGTTCGGGTCCATTTATGTGATCCTAACAATAGATGTTGTTGAGAAATCAGTAAAAGACATTATAAAGGATGAAGTCAAAAGTCAACTGCCTCGGATCCTATCTAAGGAAGTATCAGACTTCGCCACTCCTGTGATCCAGAGTACTATTAATGAATTACTTGAGAATGTTGTTTTAGCTAAATCTTCTTCTCAACCTAAGTCTACATATGAGGCAGCAGCGTTACTTACAGAGTTTGAATTCAAGAAGATTCTTCTTGATAAGATAGAGAAAAGTAAATCATATCAAGTTGCTCCAGAACATAGAGAACTCTATGATGGACTGGTCAAATCTTACAATCTTAACAAAGATATATTCTCATCATATGGTAATGTATATTCCTTAAAGAGAGACCGTGAAGATGAAGACAAAGACAAAGACCCTCCAGCTGGATCAAACCAAGGGTTGAAGAAACAGAAGACAAGCAAGGTTGTTGAACCATCAAGATACTCTAAGTCAAAAGAGTTTAAGTCTAGCTCATCCAAAGGCTCAAAGTCTAATTCAAAATCATCTGGCAAGTCTGCACAAGCAGAGGAACCAGTGTTTGAGACTGCAGGCACCAAGATGACACAAGATCAAGGAGATGACATAGGTAACACTAAAGATCAACCCAATGTCGAGGAAGCTTCTAAGCATGATTGTTGTTTCCCCCTTCGTTCAAGGAAACAGGAAAAGCCTCCAAATCCCTGATCATGATTAGAATGATGGGAAAGCCCAAAATAGAGATTCAGACCTCCTCAAACTTGCGATTTGCCAAAATGCGCCAATAACAAGATAAATCATCCCACTACCTTCGATGAGCTGATGAGCACTCCCATCGACTTCTCAGCATATGTCTTGCATAATCTAAAGATTAAGAATCTGACACAAGAACATCTTGTTGGACCAGCTTTTAATCTACTCAAGGGGACATGCAAAAGCCGAGTGGAACTCAAATTTCATTTTGAAGAGTGTTATAAGGCTGTTACCGATAAACTTGATTGGCATAATCCAGAAGGACTAGAATATCATTTTGTCTTTATCAAGTCCATCTCCTATTAATTGTAGATCAAGGTTGTCAAAGTAGTTCCTGCTAAATACTTCTTTAAAACGACCTCGAGTAATGAAAGGTTGAAGTGTGCTAAGGGAAATACACACAACTTCTACAACCAAAACCAAAGCATGCTAAGATATGATAACATTGAAGCGGATCGAAAAGACATTGAGTTTAAACATTTTGGAGTCTAGTAAAGGTAGCATATGACAAACATGTTGTTTGGGGAACTTCTTACTGGGCTCCGAAATGAAAATGATTATATGCATACGCATGCCACTGGAAGTCCTCACATGATGTATTCTCACCTCTCTCCTCCTACACCGCAAAACGGAAAAATTGATTATATGCATACGCATGCCATAGGATTAGTGTAAAATTCAATATATTTTCTTGTATATTTGTTGTTTACTTAGATTATTATTTTAATTAAATTATTATTTAAATTTTTTCAAAAAAAAAAAAAAAAACCCCCTACCACAACACCCCCTAACCCCCCACCCCCCTTCTCTCCCTATTATTCCGCTTTTATAATTATTTTTTTTATTTTTTTTTTTTTATTTTTTATTATATATATATAAATATATAATATATTTTATTTTTTTAAATAATAAATATAAAACCCCCCACCCCCCCCCCCCCCCCCCCCCCCCCAACAATAATATTTTTTAATTCCCCCCCCCCCCCCCCCCCCCCCCCCCCCCCCCCCCCCCCCCCCCCCCCCCACTATTATATATTTTTTTTTTTTTTTTCCCCCCCCCCATTTTCCCCCCCTTTTCCCCCCCCCCCTTTTTTTTTTTTTTTTTTTTTATTTTTTTTTTTTTTTTTTTTTTTTTTTTTTTTTTTTTTTTTTCACTTTTCTGGTTGCATTACATGAACTGACGTATCCAATTCCATTGGATACGGCGTATTCAACTTTCCTACCATATATCATCGTATCCATTCTGTTTAGCAATACGGCGTATTCAATTATTTGCATACAGAAAGTTTTGGTTAACAGTTTTTATAATATCTTTGCAAAAGCTCTATTTTTTTTTCTAGGATGTACTTTACTTTGAATCATGTCTTACTTTTCAGGAGCAGCATCCGGACTTCGTCCATATCATTTTACCTACCCGAAAAGAAGGTTAACAATGGAAGAAATGTTAAACAAATTTATTGACGAAGGAAAACGAGAACATGAAAAGATGAGGGCATTCATCTGTGAATTCTGAACAACCAACGAGATCTTATTCTTTTTTTTTTGTTTTTTTTTTTTTTTTTTTTTTTTTCTTTTTTTTTTCTTTAAAGGAAATGAACCAATTCATGTTGAGCTCAGGTCTCGAGGTATACAAAGTTGTTATAGGTGATCATAATACTCCAAGACAAATTGCAAAAATTCAAGGAGTGACTACTAGAGGTGGAAAGCCGGCAGGTAGGACTCATGATGCTTCAAAATAATAGCACCAACGTACATGTAGAAGAACCTCTATTGGTAAATCATGACAAACCAGTTGAATCAAATGAAGTCCTCGATAAAAAATCAACCTCAAACATCCAACGAGCTTGTTATTCAACCTTCCAGTAAGGTACAAACACAATTGATCCCTTTTCCCTAAAGGTTGAGAAAAGAAAAAGAAGAAGCCTCAGCAAATGAAAGTTCTTAGAAAAACCTAAAGCCAATCATACACATCAATTTTACTTTCATTCGAAGGCCTAGCTCAAATGCCGAAATACGCCTAAACTGTTCTGAAAGGTTTGCTGATACAAACAAGGACCAGATCTCAAAGAAGCCTTGTTCAACGATCACTAATGATTTGTAGATGTACGGGTGCTAGCCAATAAGCTTGTTTGCCGCGTAACCAGTATACGATGTATTGAAAATTAGGTTTTAGGAGAACCAAAGGCTTACTTGAATGAGTCTTAGAAGTTGTGGATAGTTCGATCCAATACACCAAGAGGATATACTTTAAAATGTGCGTATATAAAAGTTGATAATTCGTCTTCACATTGATTTCGTTATCTTGGAATATGCCCGAAGACTCTTAGGGTTCCTATAATTTTTGGCAGACCATTTTTTGGCAATACACACTTCAAGCCTATGATTAGACGTGATTTAGTGAAAAAAAATAACAATAAGGGTGAGGGGATGATGATAGTAAATTTGTGACGTAGATCAATCAATTAAGAGACCGCCCGCTGAAGATGATGAATGCTATAGAATTGGATGAATTAGACGACACAATCAACACAGAAGCTCAAGAATTACTGGCAAATGATATGTCTGATTCGTTTTTACTCAAGGGACTGGAGAAATTAATTGATCAATCAGATCTAGAAAGCTGTAAATCTTTAGAAAATAATTCTAACAATGAATCTTTGTGTTTAGGGATACCAATATGGCGTATCAACTCTGTTAATACGTCATATTCAGTTGAACAGAGGACAGCGAGACTTGATGGAGTTAAAAGTGAACATCTTTATTCGGCTTAGTGCTAAAAAGATTGATGTTAAGAAGTACCATGAGCCTAAAGAAGTTTGCCTAACCTTCTTTAAATACGATACTTGCCAGGGCGATTAATTCGGATTTCCTTCATAATCATCACTCGTCTAATTTATCACGAAAAGAGAGATAAAAATTTTACTTTTGTAGGTTTTGGAAAAATGTAAGGGAGCAATTGCTTGGAAAATGTTGGACATCAAAGGAATCAGTCCATCATTCTGCACGCATAAGATTTTAATAGAGGATGACTTCAAACCAGTCATCCAACCCCAAAGGCGTTTAAATCCTAAAGTCCAAGATTGTGAAGATGTGGCTAAAAATCCGAGGAGATTCGTTAAGTTACTTGATTTCAGCCTTGTTTATACATTCTTAGATAGTTCATGGGCCATCCCTATTCATGTTGTGCCAAAGAAAGGAGGAATGATTGTAGTTTTGAATGATAATAATGAATTAATTTCTTCTCGAACACTTACAGGATGGCGAGTGTGTATCGATTATCAAAAACTTAATGATGCAACTCGAAAGGATCATTTCACTCTTCCTTTTATTGATCAAATGTTAGAACGTTTATGTCAGAAATATTACTATTTTCTTAATGGATTTTCAGGATTCTGATCGAACCCAAAGATCAAGAAAAGATAACATTCACTTGTCCTTATAGGACTTTTGCTTACAGGCGAATGTCATTTGGATTATGCAATGCACCTGCAACCTTTCAAAGATGTGTGACAGCAATTTTCCATGACATGGTGGAAGACTTTGTGGAAGTATTCATGGATGATTTCTCGGTGTTCGGTAACTCTTTTGATTTTTGTCTTGCTAATTTAGACAGGATGCTTGCTAGATGTGAAGAAACCAACCGTGTGTTGAATTGGGAAAATGTCATTTTATGGTAAAAAGAAGGGATCGTTCTAGGGAACAAAATCTCTAGGGCAGGTATTGAGGTTGATAGACCTAAAATCGATGTAATAGCTAAGTTTTCATACCCAACAAACGTAATAGGAGTTAGAAGTTTCCTAGGGCATGCTGGATTTTACCGAATGTTCATAAAAGACTTTTCCATGATATCTAAACCAATGACCAAACTTTTGATGAAAGACGCGAAATTTGATTTTTCAAATGATTACAAAAAGGCGTTTAATATTTTGAAAGAAATATTAACCACAACACCTATCATAATATCTCCCGATTGGAATGTACCCTTTGAATTAATGTGTGGCGCTAGTGATTTTGCTGTTGGAGCTATTTTGGGTCAACGAATAGATGGAAAATTCAAACCAGTCTATTACGCCAGTAAAACTCTGAATAATCCCTAAGAACATTACACCACCACTGAAAAAGAACTTCTTGTAGTTGTTTTCTCTTTTGATAAGTTTCATCTGTATCTTGTCTTATCAAAAACTGTAGTCTACACTGATCATTCTGTTTTGAAATATTTGTTCAGTAAACAAGACGCCAAACCAAGGCTTATAAGGTGGGTTCTTCTCCTCCAAGGGTTCGACATCGAGATTAAGGATAAAAAAAGGGCGGAAAACTTGGTTGCGGATCACTTGTCAAGACTTGAAAACTCAGATTTGGGAACATTCACAGAAAATGAAATCACAGATGAATTTCCCGATGAACATTTAATGATATTGAAGGCCGGGCTAAATGACGACGAACCATGGTATGCTGATTATGTTAATTATATTGTTGGAAAGATTGTGCCTCCAAAATGGACACCAAAAAAAAGAAGAAGGTTTTTCTCATAAGTGAAGAACTATTTTTTAGATGAACCATACGCGTTCAGGCTATGCCCAGACAATGATATGAGGTTATGTGTTGCTAGAAGTGAAATCCTTGAAATCTTGGCATACTGCCATTCTGGACCAACTAGGGGATATCATAGTGCATCGATTATTAGAAGAAAAGTCTACGAATTTGGATTCTTTTGGCCTAGTATCTTTAAGGATGCTAAAGATTATGTGATGAGATGTAATGCATGTCAAAGGTCAGGAAACATATCATCGAGGAGCGAGATGCCTCAAAAAAACATTCAGGTATGTGATGTATTTGATATATAAGGACTAGACTTTATGGGTCCCTTTCCTAACTCAAAGGGAAATAAATATATATTAGAAGCAGTGGATTATGTATCGAAATAATTCAAAGCTCAAGCACTTCCTACAAACGATGGTCGCGTTGTGATTAAGTTTTTAGGAAAGTTGTTTGCAAGATTTGGAGTTCCTAAGGCTTTGATTAGTGATCAAGGGACACATTTTTGTAACTCTAAATTAGAAAAAACCTTGCAAAAATACGGAGTGTCTCATAAATTATCTACTGCATACCACCCTCAAACCAACGGAAAAACTGAAGTGACCAATAGAGCTATCAAATAAATTTTGGAAAGATTGGTTAGGTATAACCTGAAAAAGTAGTCCAAGAAGCTTGACGATGCAGTATGGGCATTCAGAACCGCCTACAAAACGGCTACTGGATGTACCCCCTTTAGGTTGGTTTATGGGAAAGCTTGACACCTACCTGTGTAGATCGAACATAAAGCATATTGGGCACTAAAACAATGTAATATGGATCTCATAGCTGCAACAAAAAACTGTTTCATGAAACTTAATGAATTAATAGAGTTAAGAGACAGAGCAAACAAAAACACCCGCATCTACTAGGAGAGAACTAAGAAATGGCATGAATCTAGGCTCCGAAGGGATAAAAACTTTAAGGTGGGAGACAAGGTGTTGCTATTTAACTCTAGATTTAAGATGCATCCAGGTAAGCTCAAATCAAAGTGGTACGGGCTAAATTTGGTGAATTAAAGAAGTACTATGATGGAAATAACAATACGGATGAAAGAGAGGTCTTCGAATTCGAAGAAAATACGATGTAGATGCTAGAAGGAAAAAGTCTAACTTAAAGACTAGCTGAAAGAAAAGTGCTTCCGGGAGATCAACCCGATTGTTATTTTTTTTATAGAGTCTGTCCTTCCCAGACCATTAACTATGGGCGTATCCGCTCCATACCATACGGCGTATTGAATGTCTGAATTAATTAGTCCTTGATTTTTTATGCACTTTAAAAATTTATTGTCAGTTACTGTGCAATACGGCGTATTCATGTAATTGAGATGGCGTAATTTGGCAGGACTGACCCGTATTAGCTACTTTTTACAGTGGTTTCTCAATTACGGTGTATTCCAGTTTATGGATACAGCGTATTGGTCTCTTGTACAGTTAGTTTAGTTTATTTATAATTAACAGTAGGTACCGAGATAGGATTTTTGCATGTTTTTCCTCGCTGCAAAGAAATCACAAAGTTGGTGAAGTATCGATCATCTAGAATCCTGTGGTGAGTTATAGTCATGCTGGTATTCAGACGCATTTACAATACACATTCTTGCTCATAAACTCAACATGGAGAATCTACCGAGCAAAATATCAGGGGAGTTTCTCATTCTAATTCTTTTAAATTCTTGTTTTTAATGTTTTATCTATACAACGAGGACGTTGTATAATTCAAGTGGGGGGATGGGAATTAGAATGTATACTTGTCCTATTTTTCACATTAAAATGCTTAAATTATGCTCAAATTAAAAAAAATCAAGCATACTTTTGTGAAATTACTTGTTACATAACCCGCACACAATAACCCTTATTAGATATTGTGAGGATTTAACCTTATCCGTTTCCAAATGTTTACCCAAATTCCACAAAAATATGAGTGTGTCGGTGATGTTGTAGACTTTAGAACTTGGCTTGGTATATCTATTCGAGACCATAATAATGAGTACTATGGATTTAGATGGAGTAACTTGTTTAAATTGGTAAATTTTTAGGATTACACCCAAAAATCCTATACATGTTGTTTTATTAACTAACTACACTGGTTAGTTAAATCCCGTATAAACCCTTTGTTTACTCTCATTATAAGAGTAAGACACCTCTAGAAAAACCAATAGAGTCAATTCTTTAGGAACAACGCCAACTATTTGTTTCGTTACACCTTTACACCTTAGTCTACCCTGTTAGATTAAGTCCATTTATCAGTTGCTAGTTGCTTAAAGTGTAAAGTATGTATTTCCCGTGTCTTATGTATAACAACCCACAATTTTCCTCTATTTAATTATCCATATATTAAATTAGATGCAACCATTTTCATGGAAAAGATTTTTGCTTTATTCCTCCATACATGTACGTAACTTGCATAACAAAAGTAACGTGCTTCACACAACCTACCATTGCCATATTTCATCAAGTTTTATATAATTAAATTCATAATATGTTCAAGCAATATATTTTTTTTCAAACTTCATTTTTATCATACGTTATCTATTTAACGTACTATCCAAAACGTTATTATAAAACAGAATGTATACATTAACATTTATAACAAAACCCTAACTATATGTAATGTTTACATACAAAATAAATGTACAAGCTTTCAAGGCATGTGTATAAGTGTACAATGCATAATATTTGAATTATTTTTCCCTCTAAAACCCTAGTACACTCGTTTATTAAGCTTTAATTTACAGCCGAAATGCACTTGGATTCAAATTATGATTGTCACCTCCATTTTCTAAGGCATTTCGTACAACCTTTCTAGCACAAGATACAAGCACTCAATGCATAACATTTGAACTAGTTTACCCTCCATTTCACTCCACACACTCGGCAAGACCCTAAAAACCTAACCCGAAAACCCTAAACAACCCGATACACCCTTAACTAGTTTCAAACCAAACCAAGACCAAGGATGCACCCTTCTCTATGATGCACCACCTTGCCTACTACCTTGCTAAGCACCTTCATCACCTCCTTGTCACCACCTAGCTAACTTGCACACCAAGTAACCTCCTTGTCACCTCCTATGATAACCGAACCCTCACCCATTCCATACACCTTTTAAAGCTATTCCTAGCTCTCCTTAGTCACTACTACAACTTGGCTTTAGTATAACTTGGTTCACTCCACTCTAAAACCTTGGCTCTACTCCATCGTCTTTATATATAGCCGAAACCAGCATGCACACTCGTCATAACTAACAAACCAAGTCAAAAAACTCTCTCAAATGGTGTTTTAGCCAAGACTAAGAGAATAGGGAAGAAGGTTAAGCTAGGTTAGGAAGTATGTTTAAGAAAGGAAAAGCTCTTGATTCATCTCCAAGATTTCGGGTGGTATTTAGCTTGTTTCGACCCATTTCACCCTTTTTTTTTTTTTTTCGTGTTCTAGTAAGCTTTCTACTTATTCATAAAAATCTCTAATATAAACGTGTTATAACCATTGGTGCAAGATTTAAACTCTTTTGGAAAACTCTTTTAAAACAAAACCGGACCTAAAGTGACCGTTTTGAAATCCCAAGTATTCGACCTTTAATAAGCCTAGTTAAGCTTATTCTAGTCTTAATAAGTTTCTATTCATCTTTTGTAATCACTTAGAATAAGCCCTTAAAACCCTAAGCAACACGTTTTGTTTTCCTAAACCAAACGCACCCTTTAAAACCCTAATAAGCTCTTTTTGTGAACCTAATAAACTATAAGCCATAAGCTATTTCTATAAGCTCACTTATCATTTTTATTAACTCATATAAACTAATCCTAAAGCCTAAACCATAGGGTTAAATTTGTTTCTAAACCAAATCGTGCATATTTGGATTTTTATGCTTTCATCAGCTTAAAGTCGTAAAACTTACTTATTTTAGCTTATAGTAACACGCTATAAGCTGCAAATCGATTTCGAGATTAAAAATACAAAGATTATGGATTTTGGACTAGAAACGCAAAATCTTTTATGCATTTATGAGGGGGTATATCTGTACTTTAAAATTATTTAACTTTTGGGCCAAAAGTGTAATTATCCTAAAGTTAAAACCACAAAGGCCTGTTTTGCCATATCTCAAAGTTAAGGGTTTAAATGTTGAAAAATATATTTAAATGGTTAAATTTGTAAATTAATATATACCAAGGGTATATATTGTTATTTTTTAAAGGTATAAAATGTAATATTTTTATATTAATTATAAAAATATATTTAAACATTATAAGACTCATTTTATTAAAAGCCCGACACATTTATCGTTTCATTCATCGATCGAATCATTATAAAATAATTATGTTATATATTTAACATAATTTATCATCCACTAGCTTTTGAAGAAGTTTAAAAAGATAAAAACTTATCATTTAAACTATAACGTATCACGTTACTAGGGAATTTTATATGAGGGGATTTATTTGGGTAGACGTTTTGACGAGTTGCTGGATTTACGATTTAAAGTGTCATAGCTCCTCAAATGTTTACTACATGACCCTCTGGATTATGATAGCTCTGAACGTATTACGATGTTTTCACAAAATATTAAACCAAACATTTACGTTAAACTTTATAAAAATAAAGTTTTGAATAAAATCATAACTAAGGACTTAACATATTACCCCAGGATACGTGACGAAGCCGTCTAGTTTTTTTCTGTTTTTTTTTTTATCTCATTTGAGTCACTTTAGGACATCAATAACACCTTATCAAGGTGAGTTCTTAGTCCCACCTTTATATGTTTACTAAATCCAGTGGGGAGATAAATGACTTTAAACCATGAAATACAGTATTTTATGTATGCTATCCTGATTTATTAATGCTAAGTACCTCTATTTGCATTAGGCTCCCCACTATCATGAACCATTAATTACTTTGCGAAGTAAGCGTGAATGCCTTGAATAGATCTATTGGGACTGAACTTCCCTGTCTAGGTTTTGGTACATACATGGCCAGCAGACGCATTTCATTTGAGGAAAACTCGGGTGTTTGTCAAGCACCCGCTTGGGCAAAACAAATTATTGAATAACATTTTTTAAGGCTTAGGTGTCATGAGCTTAGTGCTATAATATAATATTGCTTACCATGCATGATAGTTGCATTCGTTGCAATTATTACCTATTACGATTATCTTGTATTCATTATTTACATTCAAATTGTTGAATTTTACTCAACCTTATGTGTTGACCTTTTTAGGCAATGTTTATCTCAGGCTAAATTGAGCAAAACTATGATGGAAGTGGATTGGGACTTTAGGACATGCAAAAACTTGTTATCATTCAAAACTTTATGTTTTCATTGTACCTTTGGGACTCTTTGGTAAACTTGATTATTATGAATGATAACTAAATTTTCCAAAAAAGTCTCTTTTGAGTCGTTTTCTAGGATTATGACTGTTGTCTTCATGAAGTTAATACCCTAATTTAGCTTCCGTTTGCTAATGTCAATAAAGGGGTGTTACATATTTTATTGTCATTTTCTATCTTCGGTGTGGTTGAGGAAGAAATTTGCACTTGCACAAATGGGGAATGTATAAAGTAGTCAAAACTCATGTATTTTTACTACCATCACAAATTATTGGTACATTCGAAGAATGAAAGAAATCATGGAGAAAATTATTTCGGAGTTTATTATGATCTGAGATGGTGAAATTACACCCGAGTTTTGTAGTTATGTATATGTTTGAAAAAAACAAAAAAATTAGAAAAATGACAACAAAAAAGAGGAGAAAAGTTTGGAGATAATCGTTTCGCAAAAGCTTAAACCAAAAGAATTATATCAAGGATCGATTATTCGTTGGATACGTTTTATAAGTCAATGTGTAAAGTTTTATATAAAGTAGTAGATACCGAACTTGTCTTGTTAAAAGTATATAAAGTATGGGATGATTTTGGGAGTTGACCGTTAAGGAAACGCATCTCATGTTGTGTTTTTTTTATCAATGATTAAGAGTTTGTGTGATATTGTTGTCTTTTCATAGTAACGGTCGGGGAATAGTGTCTAGCAACTATGCCGTTATCTGTTTGGACTTAGTCTATTTGTTTCGTAATTTTTATTTAACAACAATTTATTTCTCTTTCCTAATATTAACTTGGGTTTTACTTCGAATGAGCAAGTTGTTCTGATTCATTGCATGTTATTCCATCGTTAACAACATGTATGGTGATCAGCTTCCTTGTTGGTTTATTACTTTGGTGAAAGTTAGAAGATCCATACCCTATATCATTCTTCATCCTAACCCTTGGTTAAACTCGAATGAGGATATGATCGAACACACATGTCTATTCCGTCGTTACGGCCATGTATGTGTGATTCAGCTGCCTTGTTGGTGTTCTGGTTACTTTTTGGTAAAAGAGTGTACAATGATCAACCTAAGCCTTATAACAAAAACCCATTTTACCTTTATAAACTTGTTACTCCGTAGCTCTAGTGGTGGAGATGTGTATCCTTGCCAAGCCTATGATAGAATACTTCATCACGACCCAAGAAATTGAGCGATTAGTTACTGTTAACCACATAGATTAGTTGAGTGATTGAGTGTTTTCCATCTACTATTTCATGAGGTGTTTGTGTGTACTTGTAATAGATCAATTAAATGCTTAAACGGAAAAATTATTAAGATAAGTTTTACATAAACTTCTAAAGGCTACTTGAGGACAAGTAGGATTCAAGTGGGGGGATATTTGATGACATCAAATAACGTCATTATTATAGCATCATTTATCCCATGTTAAATGTCCCATTTTGATATAACTATTGTAATGAATTGTTACTTAATCATTGTATTTGGAATTGCAAGTAATTATGGTGTACTTGATGAAGATTAGCATAAAACGGCTATTCTTTTTGAGCTTAAAAACGAGACATTTGAGAATTTTACTATTCTGACATCCAATAACGCCCCCCTGTATCACATCAAGGAAAGATCGGCGTATCTGTTTTGGCACTTTACTAAAAGACCACAAGGGAATAAGGATCATTAAGATCGTATCTAGAATGAGTCTATATGCCATATTCAAGTTATGATAATAAATTATTCATGGAAGATATCAACGTCAGGTCCCTACTCTAAAGAACACCTCGATACGCGTATTGACCTCAGTAAATATGCCGTATATAGACAATTCCAGGCACTTATTAAATAGAAAACATAAAACAGGTTTTCAAGGTGTAAAATCATATTTTTGATACCTAAACCATAATGTTAGTAATAAGAAACACTAGCTAGATTTGATCCGGGGGTCGAGGAGGATGAAATAAAATAAGAAGCCATTTTATTTAGTGAGAGAAAAAGGAAAGATATGTGCTTTATAAAGAAAGAAAGACACACACTTAATGAGATACAAATTGAATCCTCACCCCTCCATGGAAGTATGGAGGAGGTATTTATAGTCTAAACACAACTAAACTATACTAGAAAGTCTAATCTCCTGCGTGTTTGGCTATTTATGAACTAATGTAATTTTGGATAAGTTAACATATTTTAAGGCTAACAATCTTCCCCTAATATGTGGACATACGTAATTACTTATAATGTTCCTATCAAGTACAATTACAACACAAATAAAGTCTTCCAAAGCTCTTCTAAAGCTGAAGATGTCTTCTGAGTTCTCCTGGTCTTGAAACTTGTACTCCAGCTTGGATCTTCTACTGTCTTTACTTGATATAGAACATTTTAGTATGAATGAGGATGATTAACTGTCCCCCAATTCATGCAGCATGTCTGAAAAGATTTCGAATGACTCCTTTTCTGGTTTGTGAAGTTTGAAATCAGCTTCCCTCCAAACCAACATTCCTATCTTGAGCAAATTTGATACTTTGATTTAGCTTCAACCATCTTTATTGTCATGTCGTGCAAGTGGTATTGTATAGATAGAAAAAACACACCAGACGACCAATGCTTCTTGTCTTTGGGCTTGGTGAATATTCGTTCGGGGTACATGCGAGACATCAGCAACAATTCTTCTACGTATGTAGTAATACTCATAAACTACTAGTAAGTAATTATACACTACTTCCTTTGGAAGTTGACAAAAGTACCATCAAAGTAAACTAAGTCGCGGTGTACACATTTTCCCCCATGATGGTTGCGAGCACTCGGAAGCATCATTGTTGTGTACGCCCATATACTCGAGAAGTTCTTTTCTTAAGTACAAATCTTGAGATCCAAACAAACCATTACCCTCTTGTCTTCAGAAACCTTAGAGGAGATGAAGCAAGGAGATCAAGAAACTGCATAATCAAGGTCTTGTATTTGAATGTCATGAGAACTTTGAGAATTTATGCTTAGACTGTGAAGTACATTATCTTGGAATAGCACAATTAAAATACCATGAGAATTGATGATTAATCTTTACCTTTTAAACTCTCTCGGCTAACTTACCAATCATATTATTATGTCGGTTATTGTTGTGATCACTTGGTGAAGTAAAATCCCGATATACAAACTTGCAAATGATAGTTAAAATCCCAAAATTTGGTTACTTAAGCTTGCACTGTTGTCGATTAAAGAACAAGTTGCAGATTTAAATCTATAAGTTACTTATACCCTAGCCCTAAAGTATAAAGAAGTACACACATCTTGAATTATCCACATCGACTTCTGCGTGTGACACTAAGTACTACAATGTAACTCCTTTAAGTGATAGTTATCCAGGTCTTCAACCAACCACCCCGACTGCTGGAAACTAGATAATCCAAGTCTTAATCATATTCCTTTTGTGCTCAAAACAAGGTCTTCATCGATTAGTCTTGTGTTCTCTTAGAACAAATGGCGTCGCTCGCTCTCTCTATAGAAGGAAGTCTCGATGATGAAATAAGTAGACGCTATATTGAACATTACTTCAAATGTCAAATAAGGGATACCAAATCATCCTTCGTGATACTTGTCATCGTAATCAACTCTTTCGACGTTTGTCGTTTTTGTGAATCTTAAATCGGTCTTTTTTTTTAGTGTTATGTATCGTGTTTCTTGTGTTCTTTGATCATGATTAATGTTGTTAAACTAGGACAAATGTGTTTTTCCGTTTTTGACATTGTCGTTTGTAAGGAATAACATAGCCTAGTCCTAACCTGTAATTGATAGTGTTATTCGTTTGCTCGGACCAATCCTCATTACCTGGACTAAAACCCATAATTTACCATAGCATAATCACGTAGAACCTCGCGTCCCTTAGTATTAATATTCCCATATTAAATGGTCAAACTTTCGGTTTTTGAACATCTTTCCAGTCCAAAAATGTTTTAAGAACTATCGGCCCAAAGTCACATACCACCAGCTTGCCATCATTTGTTTTTGCACGTACCCAATCAATAAGCATACAGCCCAAAATTAGGCCCACACCAGCTCTTTAGGGTTTGGGATATTAAAGACAGAAATAAATCCTTATTATTAGGGCAAACCTAACCCTTAATTTCATGACATAGTTTCCTTTCGCCTCTTCACTCGTTTCCCTCACCACAAAAAAAACCAAAAACTGCTCCATCTTCTATCTTTTCTCAAATATGAGTTAAACCCACCAATGATGAACCAAGTCAAAAACCTTTGCTATACAAACCCGAACCATAAACCTTGTTATTACTGGTTTATTCGAAGACAAAAAAGATATATTGTTTCGTCTAGATCTTGATTAGGTCTCGGGTAGGTTGTTATTGATTGTGTGTCAAACGAACAGAAGATTGGGTATGACAGATTTGTTATTATTAATATTTAATTCGAATAGAAATAGAAGGATTTTTTTCTCTTAAGATCTGTGAGAAATAATTGTTCAACCTAAAAAAATTCTTTAAGAGATTTGTATAAAAAAATGTTTGAACGTTTCAGAGATCATGGTGGTTTGTTGTGATGTTTTGATGTGTCATGATGTGTGTAAAGGGAAGGATGAGTTGAGAAAGATTATCATTTTTGACGAAGAGTTAGGATAGATTTGTGGATTTGTTGTGGATTATTTTGTGACGAAGGGTATAGGTTTAGTGGATTTGTTAGATTGTTGTGTTTAGGTTGTGATGATATTGATTGTTAATGTGTCGAGTCAGTCATGCTTCTTTCTACATTTCTGTTAACCTTGACCCGACTAAGTGAGTTACCCGGAGATACTCGGGTAATGACTCCGAGTTGACTCAATATTGGCCAGGGTTGTATATTCGCCTGGGGTATGGTAAAATCGCTAGACTCTTGGTAGATTCCACCCCACACTTTTGGTAAATTCACTAACAGTGGGTATAATTAAGGCTAAACACAAAGTGCATAATTAGCTAGCCTTAAAACTGGTATACTTCGCCACAAGTCTTTGGTAAAAATCGTCCTACAAGAGGACATCTTTTGTTTTCTACTTTTTCCACAAAAAAAAAGATCTGAGATGTATTATTGTCCATTTTTTCAGCTTTTATCCATTTTTTCAGAAAGTAAGGCTTGAAAAATAAGTATAACTGTAAGATGTAAATAGGCTTGGACCAAAGTGAAATAAGCTCGAAAAAAGACTCAGATAAGCTTGAAATAAGCAGTAAAGAAGCTGTGACAACCAATAAGCTTTTGAACAAACACTCATTTACCCAGAAAAAAATATGCTCAAAATTTTTTCTTTTAAGCATATAATAAGCATATCTAAACTAGTTATGAAACCAGAAACATAAAATAGTATCGTGGCTTTTTTCATAAAAGAAGCCCATGAAATAATCTGTTATAATCCAGATCTGAACTGATAACACGAGACAGCAAACCCACAAAAAAATCTTTTAGATGTGGCTTTTTGTCACAAAATCAGCCACGAAAATAAGCTGAAATAAGCTTAAAAAGCTAAAAACACTAAACAACACACCAAGAATACAATACACCCCGGTTTGCTTGATGCCAATGTTTAGTAATAGAAACCCTAGCTAGATCAAATCGGAGTCGAGGAGGATGAAATAAATAAGAAGCCATTTTATTTATTGAGAGAAAAAGGAAATATGTGTGTTTTCTAGAGAGAGAAAGACACACACTAAATGAGATACAAAATGAATCCTCGCCCCTCCATGGAAGTATGGAGGGGTATTTTATAAGGTCCAAACAAAAAATTTAAAAACTATACTAAATTGTCTAATCTAGTTCCAGCGCCCCGCGCGGCTTGGCGCTCGCGCGCTCGCATCTCACGTCTCGCGTAATTTCGGATAAGGTCAACATATTTTAAGGTTACACATAAAGTCGATTTTTAGAGGAGAAGAAGAGAGAAGAGGTCTTGTCAACATAATTAATTCCAAGGAAACAAAATGTAAACTCATTATACCTCTTTATCGTTTAGTTTTTGGTATCATTAATTAACTCAGATTAGTTTACCTTGGGCTTATTATTACTCTTGTATTAATTTAGGACGTTTGAAGGTTTAATACTTCGGGTAATTAGCCATTATTTTGAAGATTTGATATATTTGGTTTTGTTTATTCGATTTCTTAATTTATCATTGATTGCTTGTTTATGTTTATCAATTTATACTTGTTACGTGCTTTTGTATGCGACCTATCATTCAACTGGATTTAATGATACGGTCTAAGTAATCTAGATCCCTGGATGACTCTCCAAATAGTGATTTATACATCTAGACCGATAGGATCACAAATAATAACCTATCTTTTATCTTTAGATTGCGAGCTGCTTAGTCTAGAACGGCAGGTGTCCTTGGGCTAGACTCTTCACGCTCTCAGTTGTGTGTGTGTGGTGGTGTGGTGTGGTGAGAGACTTGGTTAGTAGCTATAGTGTATGAATTGCCTTTAAGCAGTAAGTGGTTAAATTCTTTATGGAGCTTAGCGGTTTATGCAGATCATCATTGCCTTAATCCTTAAGATAGATTATAATCAGCAAATAAGGTTGCTTTATGCGATACGTTAATTGTGACAAAATTCTTCGTATCTAGGTCTTAGGAAGAAGTATCGCCTAAGTCTAAGATGATATGCCCTCGAGATAGTTATCATTGCACTAAATAACAAAACAACATTCTCATTGGATTATTAATGGTTAATACAGTTTTGCTTATATTGGGTGACCGCTCTTTTATCTTCGTTAATTTGCTTGTATGTGTGCCTTTTAGCATAGCTTCACCAATTACTCCATAATTACTGCAAATAACAACTTTAAGCAATTAAGTACCAATTCATGCAATAATTATACAAATTGGGTAAGAAACATGGGATAAATGATGCTATAAAAGTAATGTTATTTGATGTCATCAAATATCCCCCACTTGAATCCTACTTGTCCTCAAGTAGTCTCTAGAAAATTTATGAAAATGTATCCTAACCGTAGTCAAGGATTTTTTAAGCATTTATTTGTTTAATTACTAGTACACAACCACACACCTAAGGAAAATGAAATCATTTAAATCACTCAACTAATCTATGTGGTAACATGCAACTAATTCGCTCAATTGCTTGGTCGTGACGAATATTCTATCATAAGCTTGGCAAGGATACACATCTCCACCACTAAAGCTAAGGAGTGACACGTCTACAAAGGTTTTTTTGGGTAAAGGGTTTCCCTGGTAAATTTTATTACACCAAAAAATATTTAAGTACAAGGGATGAGGGTGAGTCCCACATCTTCGCCCGTTACATAGGCAAAACTACTTCCTTAAAGGAAGGTAAACAAATGACTAGACAAAAGAAATTTAACTTTATTTCTTCTTGCGACCTCGAACTCGAATATCCAGATTATCGCATATAGCTTGAATCTCTTGAGTAACATCCTGACCTTCGTACATATCATCATCGTATGGGTCTTCATCATAGTCACCATTACCATACGAATCCCTCCATTGTTCTAGTAGACTTTGAGCGCCAAAACCTACCCTTTTGAAGTCAAAGAACGAGCCATATCATTATCTACTAATGCAACCTCATCTTCGCTATCATAATCACCCAGAAGCTCTACCTTTTCTAAAGGATTACCAGCATTATCCACAAGAATAGCTTGCCCTCTAGAAAGTAAATCTTCAAACTTCCCGATTTATCAATAATAGAAGTAGTACTAGTACTACTATTATCGATATTCATAAAAGAAGATCCACTTGAATTAGCCTCATTATTAACCAAATTTATAGTCCTTCAATTGGTACCTAACTCCACATCATT